>JAXIVD010002133.1:5000-66811 GCA_036785275.1 Cancer borealis
GAAGGTGTTGAGTCCCTCATAGCTTAGTGACATAACTTATTAATATAAACAAGCAGAATATCTTGCAAACTGTACATGTATACGATCATTGAATTTATTGATTTTTTTTCCTTTGCTTACAAAAACTCACAGGAGACAAATAAGGTAAAATGAAGGCTTAATCTACATAACACAATATGCTGCCTGTCTGTTAGACCCACACCAGCCAGTCAGTGTTAGTGTTGTCGTAGCCTCAGGGAACATTATGTCCCTCTGTCTCCCTCTTGCTGTTTCCCTAAGTAATAGTAACATTTCTTCTGTTCACTTATTATTTAAGCTCTGCAGCTTATTTTCCAGTGAATAGTTAAAAGACTATAACTTTATAATCAAAACTACATCTATACTACTTTTATGTATGTTTTTCCTAGCTGCAAGACCTGAGTAGCTAGTGTCGTGTTGGCAAAGATGTGTTGCTGTGTTACGACTGACAGATACCAACTCAATGTATTCATGGTACTCACACATGCATAAATATGTAATGTTATTCATATTTCCTTCAAATATATTGACTGGTTTCAGTGGAATCTAGTCAAAATACATATACAGAATATACATCAGCCACACAACTCTAAAAGCAAGTTGATTGGTGTTTAGTTTGCAGTCTTGCAGTATTAGAGAACCCACCCGAAGTTATATTTGATTGTGCGTATTGGAACCGTACTTGAACTACTGCAAACAAATAAGGTTGCAGTTCCATAGTTTAACCTTTGGGATAGATTTGTATGAAGTATCCTCTGCACACACTACTTGTATATGTGTACCCTTGAATGCCAGTCTTGAATGCACAAAACAGTATTCATAGAAACTTTAGGTCCCCAACATAACTGAATAGACTACCAGCTACAGGTTGGTGGTGTTCAATGTATTGACTTAGTACATCAGTGGAATACTATGGTTATTGGCATGTAAATATTTGGTGTTCACTCGCCGACCAGACCGTGATCACTTGATTGCATTTACTGGGCAGAAAAATATGTTAATACTAAATGAAGTTTTTATGCCACCACAACCTTAAACCATATGCAACATACATAAGTAACCTTTAATTACCAATCCTATTTCACTAGTCAAAGAAAACTATGAAGAATGCATCCTGTGGCAGTAGTGTATTCCATATGTTCATCAGTTTGACACCTTCACTAGGAGTTGGTTGACACCATTGTCTGCCTGACACATACAAATAATGATCTTATTCCTTCGCACAGTTAAGGTTTGCTTGGTGTATGTGTTGTATTTTCCTTTACAGTCATTATGTTGTTTTATCACCTTGTTTTATTACATTTCAAATTTGTTTGTTAATGTTATTTGTTGGTGTTCATTCTCTTTTATATTTAGCACTGTAACAGGTTTTCACTTCTTCCTGTCACCCACTGTTGCAACACAGTGTTAGGGAAAGCACAGTTCTTTTTGCTCCTTCAGGAAAAGGGAATTGGATTGCCAGTCATAGCAGTGTTTATCTCATGAAGTGAAGTTTCATGAATAGATGTTTTTTGATCGATTTGATATTCTGTCAGGCAAGAAAAATTAATTTACAATATGCTTGTCTCAATGAAACTTGTTGATAATTATATATTTCTTATGTATGGCTTTCCATAAATTTTTTCTATCTTGCATCATATATATATATATATATATATATATATATATATATATATATATATATATATATATATATATATATATATATATATATATATATATATGTATTATGTAATATTTGGTCTATCATGAATACTTAATCATGATCAGTAATCACTGGTGTGTTCTGTGCACTATATGCTGAATGAATTTTGCTTGTTGTCTTTTCTACACTGAGTACAAATTTGCATGACTATAATAAACTTCAAATTCTTTCTATGCAGAAGTACGTAGTACAATAGTACAACTGAATACAATGTACAGACAAGAAACACAAACAAAGGCCCCTTTGACAAGGCTCAAGTCTTGATAGATACTTTCAAGATGCTTATATAGGCATTGTCTGCACCATATATATATATATATATATATATATATATATATATATATATATATATATATATATATATATATATATATATATATATATATATATAAGCACACACCCTCCTATTTTTTTTAATGGGTGAAGGTATATTATAAATTGGCCTGAATAAGAATGGGTGTGTAATGTTCATCCTTCGTACATGAATGTTCTACACACAGAGCCTTTACAAGTGCCTGTATGTCATGGGTGTTGTAAGTTTTCTTTTGGGTAATGAACAGACATATCATTATTGGGTGTCCCTGTTGTCATTGTATCATTAAAACATACATACAAGTATACACTACAGCTAAATCATATTATTCAACAAATTAATCCATGAATATTGGTTTTCAGAAATAGCAAAGTTTTATGAAATTATCATTAAGATTTGGTAACTTTAGAAGTAATTACATCAATTTCTTTCTTCCAAAAAAAATGTTAAACGTTATCTTTTTCTTTTAACTAAGTTTAATTTTTGCAATAATGTTAAATATTCACAGATTATTCATCAAATATTCTAGGACATTTCCTTTACAATAATCAGTATTAATTTGCATCTTTTCAATAAAGTTCAGAATGCATTGATAATATGCATGAAAGTAGCATTACTTTAAACATCAACATTTATGATCACAAAACAAACGCACAAGTATATCTTACAACACTACATCGTTGGTTTTATGTTCGTGTTAGTTTGTCTGAAGCAAGATTTTTAGCCTGTCTTCAGTCTATACATTACGCACTGTTATGAAATGTATGAATATTATAAGAGAACATACACGGGTTTGGTTTATGGTTTTTACGTGATCTAAAATTTGTCTGCACTCGGCAATTGATGGTTCGCACATTGCACATTGTCACACCAAGTGGGATGAAAGTGTGTGTTAGCTTTAGCATGCAAGGCTTCATTCTAGTTGTGGGATGTTGTTATAAAAATGTGTTTCCTTTGCACTAAATTAATCTCTTTACACTCAAGTAGATAAATTAATTGTGTCTGAAGATAGAGTACAGGGTGGTGCAGAGATACCCGTTGCTATTTCCATGTTGTAGTACTTATAAAGATAATTGTTCTGCATTTATTTATATATTTTTTTTACTTAAATAAAAAATTCAATACATTCAGGACAGGATAATGTGTGTGTTATGTTGGTAAATTTGAGCTCAACTACATTTTTCTTCCTTCCTCTCTCACTCTCCTTCCTTGCCACCATTTCCTTGCCTCTTCCTTTCCATTCCCTTAATCCTGTGTCACAATACCTTTGTCATGTGACGTCAGCATCAAGATCGAGGAAAAGGAAAAGAACCCTTATGCTCCCTCTATGTAAGTACAAAGGTACCATAGCCTCCACAACTCAAACATTTACCCACAATTCAAACTGCTTGTGGAAAAGATTTATCCCATTCCTAATTATATTTAGTGTGAGAATTTTATAATTACCAGATCTTGTGTTTACTTTTAGTATTTCCTACTATATACTTCACTCTTAAAGAAGTTTTACATGCATTTGATGCTCGGTATAATATCATATTTGATTATGCTAAATTACCTAGTTCATAGAATCCAGTTTAGTACTTTATTAAAGATTCCCTTACCACTATGGATGTTGGACTTAAAGGTACACTCTTTTAACAGGTTCTATCTTCCCTCATACATACTTATTTTTGGATATATATATATATATATATATATATATATATATATATATATATATATATATATATATATATATAATATATATATATATATATATATATATATATATATATATATATATATATATATTCAAACACACTGTAGGATAGGGTATTATTAAAGAAAAATACTGATCTGTCACTACCACAGATATACAACACTACATCAATTAAGACGTCCACTGTCTCATAAGTGTATTATAGACTTATAAAAAAAGTAGACAATTATTATTTTTTAGTAGATATTGAGTAATTAGTGTAAATACACCACCAGTTGGACTAAATGCCCTACATAACTTGACAGTAAAGGTTGACCTTCTACGTGTTAGCTCTTGAGTAAATTCAGTATCATACCACCATGCAATGTTGCTTATAATGTCTGTAATGTTGAACAATATTTTTTAACGTTGATTATTGCTAGTTACCTTAAAGTATAAGTATTAAACTGCAACACTAAATGATTGGTTCCTGCTTCCTTTACAAAGTAGAGAACCCGCACCACCTCATGTCCACTGAGCATTTCATTCTTCCTTTCAGACAGAGTTTCCACAATACACTTCAATACATAAAAACAATAATAGGCAGCTGATGTTGACCTAATCCAATAATAGTCCACCATGCAATGTGTGTCATTAGTGTCACTATATATGTATATATATATATATATATATATATATATATATATATATATATATATATATATATATATATATATATATATATATATATATATATATATATATATATATATATATATATATATATATATATATATATATATATATATATATATATATATATATTGTAAAGTATATACTATAGTTTGTCCATGTGCTTACACTGGATTTAGCCAGTTACCCAAATTTCTTGTTTAATTTTGTGTCTTGTATGTGTGTGTTTCTTCCATGTGGTGTTTCATCATGATGTCTTGTGCATTACTGTCTCCCTGCACTCCTCAGCCCATTCATTTTGGCCGTAGCAAAGACTTTTGTCTCATGCAGAGGTTGTGGCCCCAGTGCAGTGCATCTTAAACATATTCCAGCGTGTGTTTTGTTGGTTATGTTTCCAGTAAATGCAAAGTTTCTTTCATTGAGTGGTGTGTAAGGAACATTAGGCTGGTTATCAGCTAAGTGTGTGTAATGAGGTAATGATTGGTAAAGTACTTTAATAAAATCAGAGAAGTGCACTTTCTCCAATCCATTTGCAGAGAACCAAAGTCAAAAAGCATTAAAAGTCGTAATATCACGATTGGAAGAAAATAACTTCTGATTTTGTTTACAGTGTTTTCCATGTTTGCCGTGCATCAGAGATCATCGGTAACCTTCAATCTTGAGTCCATGCCACATCCTTCATACGATAGAATGTCATCTTTAATATGAGTGAAAGCATCAACACATTCCATACCATTCATCCTTTGTCCTTTGCTGGGGTGAAACTGACCATGCACAGTGTGTTCCTCATGACTGAGTTCTCTTAAAAACAAAGTAACTCCATTGCAGCTTCCAATTTTTAGGAATCATACATGTTTTGAGGGAAATCTATATTAACTTTTACCCTGAAAGATAGGAATCACATATTTTCTTTCTGAAAATATATACGAGCAGTATATATATATATATATTTTTTTTACTTTCATACATGTAATGATCCACTTAGTCATTCTTGTGGAATAACCTTTCTCAGCCAGTGTTATTCAGCCTACGTAGTCAGAAAAAAACAGCAATATTGTTATCAGAATGTAGTTTTGTTTACACCAGTCCGTAGATAATTAATGGATATATTTTTCATCTTGGCGTAGTTGATTGGTTTGGTGTTTGTGTAGCTTCACCAGCGTGTATGTCTGTCACGCTGCTGTTTGGATCAATTAACTCATCCTAGAAACATAGGTTTTTAATGAATAAATGCATACTGTGTGTACATTTAACTGTATTAAAAGTTGTATTTAAAGTGGGCTGAAATAATTTTTGATGCATTATGTGTGGATGAAAGGACAAATGTCCTAAAATAATTCAAGAATCATTAGCATTTAGTGCACATTGTGAGACCTTGCCCAAAGCCCTTCATCCATCACCCTGCACCTTGACTGTTGCTGGAGATGTAGTTACATAGTCAGAGGTGTGTGCATCTTCTGTTAAATGTTTTTTTTCCAAAACTTGCAGGAGACAACTGAGTTCGATCAGGCTGTCTCCGGGCCGAATGTAAGGCTGTTGCTGCAATTAGTAGCATTTTCAAGCCTGTTGGCACATACGCTTGCTTCAACCTTGGATTCAATTCAATATACCTACATTTTGGCTAATACATGTGAATAATGAAACTATGAATGTGGTCAGTATTGAACTTGAAAGTAATAAATTATATCCAGGTGTAAAAGTAAATGGTTAGTCAAAATTTTTGTCGTCAGGTGTTCCAACAACTAACTAACTTTTTTGTTAAAGTTATCGCAATACAATAGTGACAAGATCTTGTTTGATGGTATGTTAAGAGGTTGTGTCATAACGATACATCACTGATCAGTAAAATACAAGTCTGTTTGTATGTGGCAAGATTAAAGGTGTTTCAGTTTATATCTGAATCTCTCCGTATCTTTTCTAAAATTTTTGGAAATTAATTTTTTGCTTGAAACAGAACTACGTATTGTATTGTTTTCAAGAAGCTTCTGCCACTCATCTTTTTGTATTGCCATCTTAGTGGTGTAAATATGTGATAAAAAGTCCATGTATTGGCTATTGAATTGAATCTGTAATGCAGAAATCACGAGCCATGTTGTACAGGAACACATTTACTGTCCTCATTATAATTTGCTGTAAACTTATGTTGAATTCATTATTTTTTGACTCTAGAATGTGTGCAATGACAGCACTTGTTGCTGTACACATGGAAAACATTTATTTTCTCTGCTTCTGCTTGACTAGTAATCATCACATTCATTCAAAGTTTCCAAGGTGACCACAGAAGCCATCTATTTTTTCCCTTATAAGTAGTTGCAGGATATATTATACTGTGCTAGTCCATACAGCTTCAGAAGGAGGTTCTACATGAGATGTGGAAGGTGTATTGCGAAGGAAATAATTGAGCTTTAAATTCAGCTTCACCTGTGAATGTGTATGTCACTGAAGTATTGCAAACTGTGTCTTGACTTTAATCTCCAATGCAATGGTGTTATTGTTCCCTTGGCTCTCACCTTCCACACTCCTGCAGAACACCTTCCATGCAGTCATCCTCATGTCTGCAGATGGTACTCTCTTTCCTCTGACATTCAGGAGAGCCGCCCTTCATATCCGTAGAGCATGAGTTATTTTACAGTAGAGATTTGAAATACCGCAAAGTGATATCACTCCAAATGCCTCTTAGCTAAGCCGTGTTATGGTGCACAGCGGAGGAAGTCTTGTGTGGACTCCTGAGGACAGCTTAGTCTCATGACTTGACGTTGAGATCCTGAACCTTTTTCATGTCTAGATTTCTATCAAGGCTTTTATGCTTTTTACATTGTTCAAAAGCCCTGCTGGGTTATTATTTTTTATATTTTTTATATTTTTTATTTTTAAATTTTTGTCTTTAGTACATGAATATATCTCAATAGCCAAGATAATGAGTAAAAGGAAACAATTTTTGATTGTTGTTTTGTTACTGGGCGATATTTCTTGATATGATTCACGTTAAACTTGATACCATTACAATCTGCATATTCAGCTTCAAATCGGCCATCTGCTACACTACTTCTTGGGTCCTAGATGCAGATTATTTCTTTTACAGTCAAAAGTTTCCTAATTTGGACATTATGGGGTATGATGATTTGTTTTCAGTGGTATATTTATCCAGTGTAGTATTCTGATTACTGTTCCAAGTGCCAAGAATCGGTATTAATGGTTTGTCTGACCCACAGCTTCAAGCATAATGCATCCTTCGTGACAAGATTACCTACAATCCGCCGTCACAGAAACGCTCACTCGCCATCCATCAAAAACAGACACACTGATTCCAATCATGCATTAGATAATCTAGTTAATTCCAATAGGTAAGCAAAAAGTTTCTGGTTGGCAATATTTCCACTTTTCATGTAATTTTTTGTTGTTAATATACTGTAGTCTTTCTCATACGAGTGCCAGCTGTACATACATTACTGTATTGTTAGAGTAGTAAATTATGTATGCGGAGAAACCCTAATAATGGATAAAGACAAAGTTAAAAGTGTTTGAGGATAATGATGATAATAATTTGTACTTCCAGAATAAATACAAGTCACAGTGAAGATTCTGTTACAAAAGAGTCTTCAGATGTGGTTTTAACAAAGAAGAATTCAGACGGTAAGTAGATGATGTGTTTTACTTCAAATGTAACTGTAATTTCTTTTGGTAACAGCTGTTCAGATGTAGTCAAGCCTCGTTGGAAGGTGAGGTAAGTTTAGTATTGGTAACGCTAACCTCACTGCATAACACAAACATAGTCTCATAGTCTCCTTTTGTTTCTTGGCAGCATTGTTAGCATGACTTTCTCAGATTCTCTTTTTGATGTAAACAATGAGAGAAAATATATTATTCCATCCGTGTGATATTTCTGGTCTTGTAGAATATTTGAAATATGTTATACAGTATTTAAATTTGAGTTTTGCTGGTTCTTTGGAGGCAGTGTAAAGGTGAGTGTCCTCGTAACATTATTAATATGGTTGTTGAACTACTATGGTTATTGAGTATTGAGTAATTGTGAGCATGGAGTTATGATGTGATCTTATGCCTGATATGATATATGCAGTGATGTGTTCATAGTTGAGTATTTTTCAAATACTAATAGTGTTTATTTTTCTGAGCTAGACAATAGGAGTGAATATGTGGCTTGCCCAAAAGAATTTTTTCCTGGGTATTTATTGTTTTATATCCTGCTTTTCCAAGTCTTTCTCAGCACTGCATCAGATTACTCTTAGCTTCTTGTGGTGTGTTATAGTAATATATTTCTTTTAAAGATTCTTATATTATACACTGGATATCATCCCTCTTTAGAGAAGGAAGAAATGATTTACAGTGTTTTAGAGAACAAGTAGGTGTTCTGCAAGGAAATAGGTAATGAGTGTACGAAGAACTGAGGTGCCACTTTGATGAGCATTGGGTGTCATCAAGAGCCTGTGATCCACCACGATGTTAGGCCAAGAAATCTCCCTTCAGTTCATCTCCGCCTGGCTGCTGCGGCCTTCCTCACCCCCATGGTGCTCAGTGAGACTGGCACTCCAACCAATGGCACCCCGGTGGAGCAGGACCCAGCCCAGTTCCCCGTCGTGCTTGCCAATCTACTTCAGAAGGAGTTTGGGGGCAATGTTACAGCCCCTCGACGGCCCCGGTCCCCCAGCAGAGGTTAGCGAGCGCCCGTAGCGGGACCCTCCGACTTCAGTCACGTGGTGCAGATTCATAGCTACACACACAGGGTCATCCAGTGTGTAATATGAGCCTGGCACGCCCTATAGATGCTTCTTGTCTTTGTAGAGCACCCAGCAGTGTGCCTTCCATGCTTAAAGACTGCTCTTCTTCCTCCTCCTCCTGCTGCTGCTGCTGCTGTTGCCGCTGCTGGAGAATGAGGCCATGTAAACTTTGTTGCCTGGAGGCCACTGGTTCTTCCATTTATGCCACACTTGTGGACTTGCAAGCATAGCACTTTCAAGCACATTGCACTGTACATATGGACCCTGTTCCTCCACACTGAAGAGTTTCCATTGCACTCTTCTTGGAGCTGTTGACCTGTTGACTCTCTGCACCTGTGGACTAAACACCACTGCACCCGAGAAGTAAATATGCACCATCACTACACCTTTGGAGAATTACAGAAGATTTTTCACTTTTGCCTTCAACCATTTTAGGAATGAAAACGGTTTCTAAAGGGATTTTCATAATAGAAATATTTTGTATAGTGTGCACTGCTGGCTGTGGAAGTGACATATGTACATAGGGAAGTGGAATACTTTGTGGTGAACAGGGACTAGGAGTGTTGCGTCTGTTTGGATCCAGATCTGCTCCACAAAATTCATGAATTGGCCTCCCTTTAAGGAATTTTTTTTTTCTTAAATTCCAATAATTAATATTCCAAAGCACCTCATAAACTATAAACTTACTTTAAAATTGTAGTGTTTAAGAGATGCATGAAGGTTAAAGTTAGACACCTTTCACTGCATATCCTTCTCGTTGCCATCCATTGAAATTGACTTTTAAAACACTCGATGCCATTTTATTAAGCTTGCTGGATAAGCAGCTCTGTATGATTGTAAAATTGACACGTATAATTGTTTTGCTTGTGTCAATTATGCAATTATTGATTGGCAGCTAAAAAAAGCCTTTTATTCAGACACAACATTAATAGATCTTTGAAGAAATATTATCTGTAGTTAACTTGTGTATCTAACTGAAAAGTAAACGTTGCACCAAGAGTAGCAAACCTTGTATGTCCGGAGGTTGTAATGTAATGTAAAGTATGAGTAAAGGGGTTGTATAAATGGAAAAAAAATTAGTTAATGAATTGGAATTTGTGTATGTGTGTATTTACGTAGTTGTGATATACAGGAAGTGAACTGTGCTCGTAGAGTCCTGTCTCATTATCTTGTATCAAGTTTGTCCTTAAAGGTGTTCATAGTTTTGGCTTCAACTATCTCCTTGAGGCCAACCAGGTGTTAATACACCTATAGGGAAAGATGTCTTTCTTGATCCCTCGAGTATCTAGTCTTGATTCCTCGGGTATCTAGTCTTTCTTGATCCCTCGGGTATCTAGTCTTTCTTGATCCCTCGGGTATCTAGTCTTTCTTGATCCCTCGGGTATCTAGTCTTTCTTGATCCCTCGGGTATCTAATGTTTCTTTGTTTCTTTCTTTTGGGCTGTGATCTCCTGTCATACTATGCTCCGTACAAACAAGTCATCCTGGTCAACTTTGTCCATTTCTTTCACTGTCGTATACACTGCTATCAAATCTTTCTCTGCTTTCTTTTAAGGAAAGCAAGTCTAGTCTTTCTAATCTTTCTTTATATATCAAGTTCCTTAGGCTCGGCACCATCGTCGTGTTGCTGTTCTTTGTGTTATTCACCATGGTCTGGAAGATCATGTGCTGGGCTCGTGATCATCAGCCGTTAGCCTCCCTGAAGAAGCTCAGAGCTCATAGAGACTGTGTTTACAAAGTTTTGGTTCACAATAAATGAACTACACTCGTGAGGTGCAATCTCCTGGTCTCATGTGGTCAAAGGCTCGTTTTAAATTCACTAATAGTTTCATTGTTTTTATTAGGCAAGCAAGAGTGAAATAAGATTTAACGTTATAGTGATCTGACAACTGAGTCTAGATATATTTATGAAACACTTTGATTGTACTATACATATATGAATCTGCGAGTGATCTGAGGGTTTGTTGAGGTTACATTTGCCCATCTTGGATTTCTTTGTTGAAGGTTTTTCTTTTTACAATGTAGTAGTAGATGAATTATTGAGTTGGCGTGAAACAAGAAATTAAATGCGACAAATGTTGATACTTACAGACTCAAAATATTCTGTTTGTGCTGATCACATCGTTCAGATAAACAAGAATCTATCTATTGAAAGTACAACCAATTAGGTGTAATTGTAACAAAAATGTGAGATTTTCTTTCTAAATACCATGATAATTACAAGTGAGATGCTATCAACTTTTGAACATCCTTTGTCTTTCCAATGAGGTGTTTGAAGTTTTGATTGAAGGAAGCTCTCCCAATACCGTCATGATTTTTCCAAGCCTCAAAAATCCTTGGATAACTTCGACTCGTTGATAAAGTAAATGAACAGTTTTGTTATCCAGCGCCTGGCTGTGTTTTACATCATTGCTTGGCTGGAAGACTTTGTGGCCTTATTGGCTGAATGTCACTTCTGTCCAGTGCTTTGTTCTTGCCCTTGCTCGGTTTTCTTGTCTCTATCTCACTATTACATTATTTTGTTTGAACAGTGTTTGAAAGTCTAATGTCTGATGGTTCCATATGATAATGATGCCTTCATATTCAAGTTTCAGTGGCAAAAAGATCAAATGAATAGGTGTAAGAAACATTTTCAAACATGTTTTACGAGTACCAGGCCAGCGTGCCTCACTCCATCACGTGTCCTTCTATTCAATCCACCCATGTGATGAGGTTTGAACCCTTATATATATAATTAACTCAAGTGTATATTGGGAGAGTTTATTCTGATTCTGTACATAATTTACATGCTAAACCGTAGTTGTAAAATAGGTCTCACGAGAAAAATGTTCTTTATTCATTAATGCCGCTTTTCATAACAAGACCATCATTCCTTCTAGACGAGGACGATGACCAGCCGCGGGTGTTGCAGCTCACCAACCAGCACAAGGCAGCCGTCAGGGCCATCAGGAAGGTGAGCATGGCTGGGTGGTGGTGGTGGTGGTGGTGGTGGAGGCGGCACAGACCCACAGTCGAGGTGATGGCAGGAGCAGCGACTGAGGCAAAGAAAGTTCACAGATGCTTCAGAGGTTCTGGTAGCAGTGTTCTTTTTCTATAAAGTTTGATTATAACATGTTTTTTGGCAGCAAGTATTAAGTTTTGAAAGATCTTGAAAATAGTGTTGTGAGGTTTAAAGGTCCTATACTCATATCAGGAAACTTTTAATATTCTATACTTATTTTACGTTATTAGTCCAAGATATATCTGAAATAATATGCCTATGTGTGTCAAACCATATAAGATTATCAAACCAAACAGGTGGAAGTTGATGATGGTTTCTTGAAGTGTTTAAAACCTTACCTTTGCATAGACTTGCTCTCTGCATGATATAGGAAGCTCACTCGTCATACAAAACTGGATGAAAATTATGAAATACGCCGAGGATCCGTCACCTTGCCTGCCACCAACATCCACACCAGTTGTTGATTTTCATTATCACTAAAATATCTGGTAATTGAATATTGTTTATTTGGTATACGGCAGTAGCACATTACATGAAAGTAAAGCTAACTATTTAATATAAGTAAAGTTTTTTCCAGGTTTCTTGTATTGGCATTTTGATTTTTAAATACGTAGTTCTTGGTAAAAAAAAGGTATTGGTTTCGAGAGATTGTAGATTGACATGATTCTTTACTAGATGTTGGTTTCTTTCTTATCTTTAAGAATTGTGGAGAAGTAACAGTGTAGTATCTAATATTAACACCGTATTATATTCTGATTCCTGTACATATTTCTTATTATGAGGTTTGATAGTAGTCTTTTAGCTGTATGAAATTATAGTTATCAGTATGTGAGAACCCTAATTAACTCCTTAAATGTACCCTTTTGGTGCCATTGAATCTTTGTTGTTGGTAACCTGCAGTACACAAGTATCAGGCCCCAGGAATGTTTTGTTGACTCACAGGCAGCTTTGACTGACTGCCATTGATCTCCAGTCTCTACCTTGCACCAGATCACTGTTGAAGGCAGTGAATAAACTCATGAGACTGTATTACCTTGCCTGTGTGTGTGTGTGTGTGTGTACATGAGTGGCTTGACTTTCTTGGTTTTCAACTTTCCACATCTATATATGCTACACTTAGTCAATCTCCCTGTAGAATTTTCTTTTCAGGGTCTACAAACAGTCCTCATTAACCCCGATTTTGTCCAGCACACTAACTGTCTCCCCTCCTTGGGCGTAGATCAAATATTTCACGGCACGTCGCAAGTTTAAGGAAGCACTGAAGCCATACGACGTGAAGGACGTGATAGAGCAGTACTCGGCTGGGCACGTGGACCTTCTGTCTCGGGTCAAGACACTGCAGGGGAGGTACCTCACTGACGCCACATCCACTGCTATCATTGCTACTACTAATGATCCCTTGTCCTCATCCTTGTCCTCCTATTCCACCAATTCCTTATCTGCCGTTCTCTTGTTCTTCCTTTTCTTTGATTTTATTCTCCTTTGGTTTCTTTGTTGCTCCACCAACACCAATACACATTATGTTGAGACACGTTCAGATTGAAAAGTGTGATGTCATGAATCAGTTTCACATTCGTTTCTTTCTTTCTTTTTTCCTTTGGTCTTGTTTTAGGAAGGTTGTGGTTTGTTTTGATTATAATTGGGAGCAGCATTCTCAAAATTGGTTAAAAATAATGGAAATTACAGTATTTTTCTTGGTCGGAGAGCACGTTTACCCTTCCTAACTTTGCTTCAGGTATGGTCTTAATATGAACATCATCTGGTGTTGATATTTTGTATAGAAATGCAAATATAGTTCACTTCTACGTTTGTGACATGATGGAACGGCTGAATTTTTTGTATGCGATTTTAGAAGGAATTTGCTCAGTTTTTTCCATTTCCTTATCTTTGAATATCCCAACTAATATTCTAGAACCTTTTGACCTTCCCTGTGGTTTTTGTTTTGTTTAGTAGAGTGGAACACACATCCTCTGCATAGCTGGAGTGTGTGCATTGTTTGTGGCTGTTGATTTGATTCATACTAAAACACATTTTCTTATTTGATTAACGTTAAGTATCTTACAGTACTACATGGTGTGGGTTCCCTGGATGTGTTTTTCCTATCTAATATATCCTGCCAAAGTTTACCATTCAGTTACTAAAACTTGGTCTATTTCTAGAGGCCAATAAAGCTTGCAGTTACATATTTTTCACATATACTTTAGTGAATGCATCTTGCACAGGCCCGAGCCATTAAGTGATTAAATCAAATTAAAATGAATGATGTATGATAAAAGTTTAAACAAAATAGTTTATGCGGAAGTAATTTTAATGATTCCACGACGGACGACGAGCACAGAACAACGTGTGTGTTTGGCCGTGTTGAGGCAAGCCAAGGTAACCTGCATGTCACCACTGAATGGGAGGCTGAGGCTGTACACTTTGTATTGCACTTGAACACCTTAATGTGTGACTAATTCATGCTAGTGTTAGAGAACAAACTGTACCTATGTAGTTTGAATTGACTTAGATCATTGAAAAATAACCTTACGAAGTTCCTGCAAGAGAATGTATTTAGATATGGTTTCTTATACAGGATATGCATTACAGGGAGGTAATGAATGTGGTATGTATTTGTATGAAGGCAAACATAATTTGATTAACTATTTGCATTACAGAACAACAAGCCTTAAGTATGATTACTTATTACATTTTTTGTGCAGGAAATATGTTTTTTACTAATCAGTAGGATGCATGCAGATACATTGTGCATAGTACTTCTGGATTCCATTTACTGTTTGATGATAGTAAGCCACATAAAAAGAATTGCTCCTTCCTACTGTACTTGAGCATTTATGGCATGTGAACAGTATTCCCTAACTTTTTAAAATGGCTACTAACAACTAGTGTTTTCTAGACTGGTGTACATAAAGGTTGAAGCATGTTGTCATGTGCAAGCTTTATCAACCAAATTCAGTTGATGCCATGTATACAATACTTGGTGGAGGCCTGCCACAAAATCTTCATCCTCCAGATCTCTGCACATTCCTATGTGCTGTATGAATTACTAACTTTGTTATTGATAAGACAGACTGTTGTCTGCATATTAAGGCAAAGAGCAGAACTTATGTCTCATCCGTAGAGACAGCGGCAGCGGCAGCAGACTGTAGTGCTGCATTGGATGCCTTGTGTTGGTTCCATGCAATGGTTATGATAAAGTATGCAACCGATCAATGCCGATAGTTATAGACTGAAGAAGCATTTTAGATCTGTAGCTACTTATTGCTAAATCTTCTCCAAGACTGTGTGATTAAGTAGTAACTGTACTTGTATATAAGTATATGACTAGACTCTCACTCACTGTACAACACTTGCAAAACTGACTTCAGGGAGGTTTTGTATAATTCAAATGCTTGATAATTCAGAAAAATGAATTGACAAGTACAAAATTAAAAGTTTGTTTATGTTAAGTTGTTAGTAACAGTTTAAAGTAATATCAATTATTTTGAACTCGTTTGAAGTCATGTGTTGCCCAGACTTGATCCGGAGATGACTCTTGACTGTGACGGAATCCTGAATGTCCTTCACCGATCACCTTCAGGTCTGCAGGAAGGTGTTCATTTACACAATGATTGCAGGTGATGAACCTGTTGAATTTGAAGCAGTTTAAGAAATACTGCATTTTCCTTCCTTTGTATGTAATGAATTTATTGTCCTTGTCTAACTAACTTCTTGTGTTCCAGACATATGTTAAGTTTAATTCTTTTACAGGATATTGATCAGTAATAAATAGCTTAGCTTCATGGAGGAACAGTAATTATACATCTATGCATTATATGTTAAGTGAAAAGGAATTATTTTCTCCTACAATGAAGAAGTTTGTTGCGGCAAAACAGTGAATCACCTGACCACTTGAAGGTGTATGAGACGTGCACTTCTAAAGTTGAAACCAATTACAGGTGGATAAGACTGGAACTCAGTGTTGGTGTACTTAATCTATTTCTGTATAACTGAAGAAATGCGTGTTGCTTATTGAGTGTTGGCTGTATAAGCAACATTCATTTCTTAATAATTGACTTCATTTCATGAGCATTACTTCATGGTCTTATCCCTGTAAGCGGTGTCTTAATTCCTTCTGTACTTTAAACCTCACAATTACTAAAGCTACAATGGATATTCTAATCATTATAGAAGAATAATTAAACCACATGATGCCTACTCATAAATAAGCTGCAACTTAACTAATAAACTCCATGGAAACTAATTAAGTACGGATGGAGAATAGCCTTAAAGGTCCTTAATCCTGAGACTCCCCTTTCCTAAACTGTCGCACTCTCTCTTTCCCTTCCTCAGATTAGGTACTTCCTTGCCAGGCGTAAGTTCAAAGAGGCCCTAAAACCCTATGATGTAAAAGACGTTATAGAACAATATTCCTCGGGCCATGCAGATCTGCTAACAAGAGTAAAGTACCTGCATGGGAGGTGAGTGTCGGGCCGCTGGGAACTACACTCCTACATACACACTTTGCATCACATTTTTTGGAGCCTGACTTGAATTCTTACATAGTTTTGAGATGATTGATGACTGTACTCCAACATGTATCCATCCAGGTATTTCTCCTTGATGTGTCTGTGTCGTCAGTGTTGCATCTCTACCAATGATCCACCTGGAATATCAAAGTACTCTCAGTATGGTAATGTTCAGGAATGAGAACAGAATTACACAATAGGTGGAATCAAAGGATATGAATATCTTTCATAACATTTCCAGGGGATTTTTAATACAAGTTTTTGCCTTGACATTCTGCACACATTTGTCATACTTCCATATCAAGGTTGATCAGATATCACAAAACCTCAAATTTGATACTTCAGTTTTGTGTGCATTTTCCAAGATGGATGTGACTCCCTCTGGTATATAAAGAGGTTGTTTTAAAACCCTAAATTCCTTCCTGCATGATTGTGAGATGAATTGTGAAGGCAGTGGAGGACTGATTGTGATGTACAAGTTTCCGTGTGTCCATCCCACATGTTTGTGCAGAAGGTACATCAAATGGAAATATGTACCTACTTTGTTGTCTGATGTTCTCGCTGCATTGCAGTGTTGTCTCGTATTTTCAGTAGTCTCGTCCCTTAGCACAGATAAAGGCGGCAGATTCGTTGTTACACACTACCGACTTCAGATCATTTGATTTACATGCACAAACAATATAGCTACTAGGAATTAATCCACTGTGGAAGGGAAAGTATAGAAAGCCAGAAATATCCTGCAGAAGAATAAGTTACACATCAAAACCTTGTCTACACGAGTTTTACAGAACATCTTGACTTCGTTCATGAAGCTAAAAGGCAACCAATGACAAGACTTCACAGAGACCCAACCTGACTTGTCCCCATTTGACTGTGTAACTGTTAGACAAGGGAGGTGAACCAACAACGTGAGCAACTTTGTTTAATGCTGATGACTGCATGTCTCGGGAATATACTTTGCATGCCTCAATATAGTAATTACACTTATAAACTCCAGGACCTAGCAGTTTGTTGTCTCTTGTTAAATGGTGAAGATGCACAAGTATTAGCACATTACATGCAATAATGTGAATGCCTTGGTTTAGTGGCTGTTAAACTTAAAAATCACCTTAAACATGCATGTGATGTGAAACTAACTGATCAACAATATATTTGTCACCCAAAACAATCTTCATTTACTCTTACAAAAACCTACTAACAATGACCTAACTTAAACACACTAATATAATTTAGATGTAATTAAGGTATTTGCTTCCAAACTACACCATAATACAAGACATTTTATAAACCTGCAACCTCCCCCAATATTTTTTAATTAGATTAGAAATAATCCTTCTTTGCTGTAATCTTTGAGGAAACTAAGTATATATTGTTAGTGCTGAAGGATCACTTTGAACACCCTCACTGATACCTAAGATGGTGGTCAGGTTGTCCCTTTGCTCTTCTCACTAGCATTCTACAAAGCCATGAGATATTGTACCTTGGTATATAGTTATGCATTATGAAACCGAACTACTGTACAATAACTATTTCCCATGTTAGGAGTAAATGTAACTACTGAAAGCATTTGATACACACTGCATGTTAAGTAAATATAGCAATTCAGTTTTGTCATAGTACTTAGTGAAGTTTGAAAGGAAAGACTATTACTTCTGTGTCCTAATCACCCCTTACACACCCTACAGGCTGGACCAGATCCTAGGGAAGCAAGGGTCCAAGGCCAAGGATGTGTACGAGTCTAAGATCAGCCTTGCCTCACGCATCGTTAAGGTGGAAAGACAGGTACGGTCGGGATGCTTCACTGAAAAATTGGGTTGTGTTTAGATGAATATACAATACTCATTTAAAGCTTATCAACACAAAGGGTGATGGTAATAGTATATAATCTTTCAGGTTGATGATATAGAGTCCAAATTGGACCAACTAATTGACCTGTACATGGAGGACCGAAAACGCCTTCTGGCCCTGCCACCGCCTCTATCCGGTCCCTTTCCCACTGCACCCACCTCCTCCGCTGGCCTCCCTGGCTCCCCTGACAGCTGCAGCAGTGGCCCCACCACCTCCTTAAACCCCATTACCAGCTCCTCCTCCTATGTTGTCCCCTCATCTTCCCTCACCGTGAGTACCACCCAGAGCAGCACTGTTTTGTGTTGAATAGATGTTCAGCTTCCTCCCTCAAACAGATCATTCTTTCTACTTCTTTGTTAACTTTCCTGTTCAGTAACTTCAAGCTACCGAATAATTAAATAATGAAATAGTTTAAGAAGAAAAATTATTATAGCAAACTTTGCAGCAACCAGGGCATGGAGTACGGTACAGTTTGGTACGATATTACAGTACAGTACGGTTTTTTCATAGATGTGAGTACGGTTCAATATTGCGGTACGCTATTTTCCTTCAAGTACAGTACGGTACAAAAGTACGATATTTTTTTTCATACTTAATCGTACCATTTCCGTACCCAGTTGAGTGAATACAGAGGCTAGCCAGCCCAGTGCTCAGCTGCCCACACAGGCCACCGCCCAAGTCAATCAGGTGTGTGGGCATAAAGGATTAGCAGAGGTTAATGAGGTGAATCAGGTTCAGCCATGTCACAGCAGGCCCCCCACCTGCCCACCTCTGCCTATCGCACATAAGGCCTATCTTTCCTTCCAATAAAGTCGTCAGTACACCCTCAACCACGACAGCCTTGACCTCTGCTCTGATACCACTTACCCTTGACCCAGTCACTCCTGACACGTGACAACACATTTTAACCCCTGCCTGCACCCTCATGCTCACTATGCTCACTGTGCTCACTGCTCAGCTGTGAACAGAGCTCTACGTGACAGGCAGCCTCCATCCTCATCAGTTCAGGTCAGGGCAGTGAGGGCTGCAGCCTGCGAGGCTGCTGTTGCAGTATGCTACTGTGCTACAGAAGTAGTAGTGAACCTATAAATTGCAACATAAAAAAAAAAAGGTACGGAAATAGTACGAAATTTCAGTAGGGTAATTTATCATACTAGTACAGTATGAAATGATTTTCCAGGTACTGTATGAAATTACGGTACGGTAAAATCCGTGGTACAAATTACGGAAAAACGTATTGTACCGTACTGTACTACATGCCCAGGCAGCAACATGAGATAGATTGGAACACCTGAAGGACAGCTTTCACTCCCTTCAGCAGGTTCCTGGTGCTCCTCCGCCCTATACATCAGTTCTAAAACCTAAACCTATCCTGGTGGACAAGCAGGCGTCCGAACCCAACACACCAACTAACAAATACTTCGAGAGGCCCATGACCCGAGGCAATTCTGATGTCTCTCAGAGAATGAAGAAGAGAGTTACCTTAAGGTATTGTCACCTCTCTCTCTCTCTCTCTCTCTCTCTCTCTCTCTCTCTCTCTCTCTCTCTCTCTCTCTCTCTCTCTCTCTCTCTCTCTCTCTCTCTCTCTCTCTCTCTCTCTCTCTCTCTCTCTCTTCTCTCTCTCTCTCTCTCTCTCTCTCTCTCTCTCTCTCTCTCTCTCTCTCTCTCTCTCTCTCTCTCTCTCTCTCTCTCTCTCTCTCTCTCTCTCTCTCTCTCTCTCTCTCTCTCTCTCTCTCTCTCTCTCTCTCTCTCTCTCTCTCTCTCTCTCTCTCTCTCTCTCTCTCTCTCTCTCTCTCTCTCTCTCTCTCTCTCTCCAATTATCCTACAATCACCGTGAATGAAGTTACGGTCATTCTAGTTTAGCTTCCCTTCCAGCTCACTGCCGTCCCGTCATTCCCTAGAGGCCAAGGAGCCAGACTTGCTGCAGGTGCCACAAGTGGTGCAGATTGAGCACACGGCCGCACCCTACATCGAGGAATACTGTGATCCCAGTAACCCAGGTGAGTCCCAGGATGATCCTTAACTTGCTTATCAGACCAACATGTTCCTTGTTGCTTCCAGAAGACTCAGCTTGTTTTGGGAGGTAATGGAGTCTTGAAACTGCAATGTATAATATGAATAAGACATCAATACTTAGTGGAAAGTTCATTGTGGGCAAATTTCATGAAGGTGTCAGAAAACCAAGGCAATTATGTCTCAAATTATTTATATTCACTTGATGTTTCCATCTCAACACCACTCTGTGGACTCAAGATTGATGACACATTACAATTATTAATGCATGTACACCCTACTCTGATGAAGGCAGCCTTGGTTCAGAGTGACTGGCTGCCGTAATGAAGTTATTGAATTACTGATTCATATAAAAGGTGCCACAACAACAGGGTTATAAGGCATGGTGATCACTCCTGAGAAGGAACTCAAGTTTGTCGTTCATTAAGTTTGGCATGCCAGAGTCTTATCATTTAGCTGTGCTATGAGTATTGTATCATTTTTCATTTGTCCTTTGGAGTTGTCCCCTACTTTCTAGATGTGGATTTAATCATCTTTTCTGTGATTCTTAGTAAAAACAAGTCTTTCTTTAATTAATTACAAAATTCCCATTGAGTGTGTGTGGCGAGGCCAACACAAACTGTGATTAGTAAAATTAATTTTAGGCCATTTTTCCCCAAAAAATAAATTACAAAATTCACCTATATTTTAGAAATTGTAGATACCTAAAATGGTGTAAGGGAATGTATTTAGCAGACACCTCCCTGCCTGGCACTGGATCACAATGTGCAGATGTAATAAATGACTTGTCTAAAAAACCTCATTTATAATGGTGCTTATTGGAACAAAGGAATCATCAATACTGCCATGCTTGTTTGTGTGTGTGGTGTTAGCCCTTAGGTCTCTTTCACATGGGCGTTTCTGTGCGCACACAGAAAGGGTCTGATTTTTCTATACACGTTAGCCACGCGTTCGTGTTTCACTGACAGACCCTTGGCCGCCGCCGCCCTACGTTCCCGTCTGAACTTTCCTTTCAGTCATCCTTGTACCTAGACGCTCATGTGCAAGCTGTCATTGCCACCAGTAGCCAGTAAGAATGCACGCATCCTTGCTGGTTTGGGCCGCTTTGCACACATGTGCAATGTGTCATGTGAAAGGTCCCATTGAACTCCATTTAATGTTAAAACGTTGTGTACACGAACACATGTACGGGAACGCTCGTGTGAAAGAGTCCTTAGTGTTTAGGTTAACATCCGAGGTATGACCAAGAAATATTTTCTAGTTTAAATACCCTAGACCTTGTGCTAAGGATGAAATGATCATATGAATTGCTGTATTACTTAATTTTTTAAAGGGTAACCAAAGTTGGTAAGTAATAAGAGATCACTCCAATTTGTATTGTAACTTTTATGTATTTCTTACGTGTATATTAATGCTGCTGTCAATCCTCCTCAATGCTGGCTTCCCCAAAACCAAAATTAATATCATATACTCAAGTAAATGTTGCATGTAAATAAGCTGCTGTAGTTTTGAATTTGGTGGAAATTCAATGATCCTTTTGCCAGTGACTGTACAGTACATAATATTGTACAGTACATGATATATCACACAGTCATTGTAGAACACACTAATCTGGATGTGTATAGATATCCTTAAGATTTCACATTTAGTATTTATTAGACTATCTTTGCATGTGAGAAGACAGGACAGGACATAGCAGCACCCATTTTGCACCAATGAGAGGAGTGTTTGTATCATATCGAGGATGATGAAGGATAGAAAATTTCGTAGCACGTAACATGATTGATATAACAGTTTGTTAATATGTTCTAGCTCCTCCAGCACCATTTACTAAGATGTATTGTTGGAGGATTTTCATGCCTCATGCCTCAAATTTTGTTCAGATTAATCGTTTTATACTTTGTGGTTTTAGTTTGTTTAGATTTCGGTTTAACTTTTAATTGAAGTTCTGATGAATGTGGTTTCACCCTGAACTTAAAAGAGGCTTTGTGAGTACTAAGCAGCTGTCCCACGGATCATAGTGGTTAGAAGTTTCCTCTCTTATTTCAGACACACCCCATCCTATTCCATAAAGACAGAACTAACCTTCTAAACCCTATGTTGTTCCTCTTGGACTCACAACCTGAGTGGGGAGGTCAGGCATGGTGGTATGGCCCAACCCCCTGCAACACACAGGCTAGTCTGACGTACCCACCTGTTCTACACTGTACTTGAGCCTCTGCACCTCCACCTCCTGTCTTATTATATCACACCACCTAAACACCTCATGTCACTGTACTTTAAGAAATTTGATCCCTGTAAATTCACCCAGCCTCCTTTAGTAGAAGTACGTTTAGCAGTATTACTTGTTGTTAAATGTTGGTCATGGTGTGTGTTACTTTCTTGAAATCCCTTGTTTAATGATCTTTAAAAGTACTGTATTTGCTACAAATATTACTGCAATGTAGAAACTGAATACCCGTGTGTGTTCATAATACATCAATGTGAATGTATCGTCTGTTGTGAATGGTTTGGGCTTCATGTAAGTGGCGGTCACATTATTCATCGTTAAAAATCTATTCCTTTATTGGAGATGCTGATATGAAACAACGCTGAAGCCTCCAAAATATATAGAAAAATTACCAATCTAGATAAACGTTTACTTTACAAATTATTCCATCACGTCTTAGATTTATGAGGACTACTGTTTAAAATACTTATTCCTTAGATTGATTCTGCCTCTCATTTTCACATGAACTCACATATGCAATCACTTGGCTCATCTCCCTCAACCCCGATGAACCCACATCCTCCATTTGATCTAACCATTTTATTCGGAAGATTCATAGATTTTAAACTTGTCCCTTATCCTGAATGCACCTAATTTTTTTCAGCACTTAACTCATTTTCATATTAAGATGAAATTTGAATGAAGTGTTGAAGAATGAAGATTTAAGTTTGTATACATATATATATATGTACAGTATCATAAGCTTGTTGGTGTTAGTAGCAATATTTTGCATTTAAGTTGAAAATCAAGGTACAGCACAATGTAGTACAGTGTTACTGTAACTTAGTGTTAAACAAAGCTCTATCTAAAAACTAGTGTGTTAGTATATACTGTATATATAACAATTTCAGTGTTTGTTCTCGTTGCACTTGCATATAATCCTATTAGTCACAATATTTAGGAAAAAGTAATCTTTAATATACCTTTGTAAAAAGCTTTGTAGAAAATTTCTATTGTAGCGCTGCATCAATTATCACCAGTCAACAAAACTATGCCTCCTTAGGACCAAAAAAAAAAACCTAGTTTCTAATAACATTTCTTAATAATGACTCGCTATCACTATGATGATTTGTATCACAGGATAACTAATCACCAAACCAGTTGCAATGCATCCACTTGTTCATAATCATCTGTTAGGGCCAGAATGGATGCCTTCCAGTGTATTACTAGATGCCAGCTGGCTAATTATTTGAGGGAAACAGGTGCAGATGCACTGTAGTAGAACAGCTCGTTGGTACAGCAAAGTGCAGCAGGTGGAAAACAGGCATTAATATGCCCCCATTATGTCTACAAGTATTATGCAGATTATTAGTTAAAATATCTCGTATACAGTTTGGTTGCACAAGTTGTATTTGCTGAGCAAATCATCCGCTTATGAGCTTTTTGAAGTTGTGCAGAAAAAGCTTTTTGATGCTCATTGAGGAGCAAGAAAACTCAAATTGCATAATGAAAAAGAGTCTTCAAAAGGAGAAAGGGACTTAACAAGCCGTCTAAATCTGCATTTGCATGTCGCTGACTGCACTCTTTGGAATAGGTCAAGATTATAACAGCATGGCACTCAAAGTTAGATTAAGATCGGCAGGAATCACTGCATGCATTACACGGCCAGAGTCTTTGGGTGTGATGCTGCTTATTGGCACAAACACGTGTGGCAGAGTGTGAGTTTTCCAAGGGTGATGTCTGATGAAGTTTGGTACAATTAATACCAACTTCATGAACACTCCCTTATTATTAGTGTCAATATGACATATGTACAGTCTGTTACTTGGGAGTTTCACTGTGACTGTTGATCAGAATTTACAGTTAGTGTACTTTGTACTATTCACAACATCAAACTGTGCTCCAGTTACAAGGCTTTGCAGAAATTTTCTTTAAAAATTACTGTGTAGCAAGACTGGTCTAGAATTTTGTTAAGACTGTAAGCGTACAGTTTTGGTTGCACGGCACTAATTACATGACATTTCTTGAGGCATTAATACCTATTTTCATCCATTTCTAATCCAATTTATCACCTTGATTCCCCTTACACAACTTTGTAGCATAATTATCCTGATCCAACATACTAAATTCTACTGCTCATAAATTTATTTCTAGTTACTTATTTCAAATTATTACTTTGCACAAGCTAACCCACCTAGTTTGGTTATGAAATTAAATTTTTTTTACTTATTATAAAGTAAAGCAAAAATGTTCAGAGAATACTTTCCTCTGCACACCACTATGAGTTTCTCTGGTCACTTTTGACATTGTTGACTGGATAAAGGAAACTAAAATGGATCAAGTAGTGACAATACCTGATGAAGAAGACACCTGATGGTTATCCTTCCTTTGCAGATGCCACCAGTACAATGATGAGTGAGTATGAGCCCCTGGAGCCAGCCACCATCATGGAGGAGAATGAGTTCTCCTCCTTCACCATCCCCACCATCTCCGCTTCTGTTGCACAGGACACCAACTCCCTTCAAGTTCCAGCCCCCACCATCATCAGCCACCATCATCATTCTGCAGAGTTAAACCACCATTACCATACACCACATCACACCAGCTACCACTCCCACTACCCTTACACCTACCACCATTACCCACGTCACCATTACACACGCCACCTCTCTACTCACCACGAGTCAAGGGCGTCATCCTCACCGCCGACCACATCACCGTCATCCTCATATGCACTACTGCCCGTCCTTGAGCCTCCAGTATTGGTGGGGGAAAGCATCGAGTTGCATGCAACGGAGACTTCCCAGCTCCTGCCTGCACCTGAAATAGTAACAATGGAGGAGTCCTCTTCATGATGGTGCAAGAAAGGACATTACTTCTTACTCAGGGCATTCTAAAGATCTAGTTTGTTGTCCCCGTTATTTTTTTTAATCATGCATTTCCATTAATCCTACTCACTCGCCTATTCCATTGTGTGAGATTCCTCGTGTCCCACCTGTTTGCGTTGACGATTAATTTACTGTTTTTTGTGTGTGGGAAGTGCTGGTCGAGGTGACAGAATCCATGTGCTGTTGTTGATATTGGTTAAGGTTAGTAAGTATGTGGTTCCTGTGGAGGAGAGACTCAGGGTTGTCTAGGCTGTTGGTCCCACTCAAAAGACAACATTTTGATGTAGCAAAAAGCATTATTCGCATCCCCACCAATCTGACCCTCAATCTCATGATATTATTACTGTAAATGGCTATTTTTTTATGATTCTGTAATATTATAATGCTCATTCACAGTACTGCAGATAAGTTGTATGGGTGGATAAGTATAGTTCACAATGACGTTTCACTCAACTTCTTTTTCACAAGGTAGGCAGGAAATCACTCCAGGTGTTGTGGCAATTTTCTATTGTTACATTTGTTGCTAAGAAAATATATAACAATGACAACATGTCTTTCACTATGTTACTTTGGTTAATGGGAATTGGCTATGGATGAATTCCATAGTGCAATGTCTCATGATATATAACTGTAAGAGACATGGAAAGATAAGCCTTATCATGGAACATTTATTCAAGTCTCTGAAATAGTGATTTAGTTCCTAAGTCTCACTTGTTGTTATTAATGAATAAGTGATTTTATTATTACCTCATAGTTTTTATTAATTAAACAATTAGGAATATTTACGATAAGGAGCGCTGACTTCACTCAAGGCTCTAATTTTCTCATATAGGCTCCATCTTTTACACCTACGAAGTATTACAGTCTCTCCGCACTCTCCAGTTTGTATTCATCACGTGCACACCAGTACAATAATTATAATTAACTTGATAGCATATGAATATTTTACAATTAAAACTCAATAGCATACGACTATTTTACGATTATGGATTCACACGACCGATTACATTACTTGACCATCAATCATGACAAGCTTCATCAAAACTGTTGGACATAATGAATGTTTTGTAGTTTTATACCTGATCATGAAACCAAGGTAATAATGGTGGGTAGGTAAACAAAGGTAATGCTGAATAGGTAATGTGACTAATGAATGGTCTAGTCAGGTCAAATATTTATTATACACATAATTACTGCTCACTTGAATAAAAATTACTTTATGGCTGAAGCAATAGTATTAACTTTATCCTAATGTATTTAGACAATTTCAAATAGCTGAAGAATTGTATTCAGAATTTGAAATATCTGAAGTTGTCATTTGTGTATTTATTGGATCCATTCCTTGGACCATATAATATATATATTTTTAAAGATTTAAAAAATAAGCAACTGTGAATTATATGATTGATGGTCAGTAATTATTGAATAATTAACTTGTTGAAGCAGAGGCACGTATAAGCTGAATTTTTATATTGTACCGTTACTTTCTCAAATTCTAGTGAGAATTAAGAAATAGATAGAGCATAGAAGTTGCTTTACAGATAGGAAAATTGGAAGACATATAGATGCATATATGCTGCACATTAGACATGCAAGGTGGTAAGAATTTTATACATTTCATGTTTTTATGGGAGAGAAGCAATATCAGTATTAATATTTACATTAGGTACATATTTATAACTATCTTTACTATTATAACACATGGGTTTCAGTCCCCGCTGCTGCTGCTGCTGCTACACAATTATGGTGATGGTTGCTAGAGTCTGTTTCAAGAACTTAGTTTATAATAACACTTGAATTCCTGATAGTTTAGCAAATTTAAAGAGAATGTTGAAATTTAACTTTTTAGATTGCAATTTTCTGAGTGATAACTAATGTTTCTTTTTGTTGCATTTTTTTTTCCATTATGATCAATAAAGTCATTAGTAGCTGCAAGGCCAGAATGAAGCTCCCCTTTTAAGAGGTGTAAATGTTGGCTATTAATGCACAACTCTTGGCTATTTGATGAATGGCTGCGGCTGCTGATTACTGATTTCTGAGTAACTGGGAAAATCAACCATACAGTGCAGATACAACTGAACTTCAACCTCACTGGTGTTCATTGAAGTAATGGTTCATACAAATTTTATACAACAAACTTCTCCATACTTAGAATATTTAGAAAAAGGCAGGAAAGCAACACTCACAATATTCCGCTGACTTCAGTAAACAATGTTTTTCCTTGAAGACAACTGACAAGCCATCTTGGTACGATCTGCCTCTGCAAGATTAACAAAAAAAGGGCTTAATATATGGCTTTATCTAGCAGCAGTGACATCAGGTAAAGGGGAGCTTACTACAATCAGTTATATTATGTTATACCATTGTTTATCATCAGCTATGTGATAATTGAAGCTCTAGTTTTGTTAAGATTCATGACAAGTGATATATAAAAAGGCTCATTAGCTAATTTTCTTTCAAAACCAATTAATTGCAAAAGGTAGTTCTTCTAAAGTAATTTTTTTTCTATATCTAGTAGGGTTATTTTTCCAACTAACACATAAGTATATTGAATTGTTTTGTTGTTATAATTAAGAATTAAAAGAAAGGCACAATCAATATATTACATGAAGTAGAATTACATGAAGTATTGCAAGTCTCACTGTGACGCGTGATGGTGAGATGGTGAGGCGTGTGTTTCCATCCTCACCCCAACGACGGAGATGAGAAGGAAATCAAAAGACAAATTATTTCTTGTGAGATTCCGTTGCTCACTGAAGTGGCTTGTATTTCTGTTGCTTCCATTACTTGTTGTTTTGTTGACTATTGTTTGTTAGTATTATTTGTTTAATTGCATGTTAAATAACTTTGACAAATCTGCTTCCATAATTTGCTCATAATGTACATTAATTTTATTTTCAGAATCGTGATGCAAGTAATTTTCTTTGCTTCAAATTAATTCAACAAAGATCTAAGATTATTTTATCATCAAATGATTAGACGTTGTCCAAGTGAGATACTATTAAGGTATTATATAATGATCTGAAGGTCCAGCATCGCTTGCTATAAAGTTTTGTTTTATCACTAGTTTAGTGTACATAATTTTTAAAGAAATTATTCCATATTCACTACATGAAAGCATCTGTAACATAGTCCATTATCACTTGAAATGTTGAATTATGGGAAGGAGATTTACATAAGTTGAGTATGTTGTAAAAAAAAAATATATATATATATATTTACGGTTTGGTTATTGTGAATACTATATTTGCCAAATATAACTTTTTGCAGTCAACCTACCTTTGATATCCTAGTGAGGGCAATATTTAATGTGTACAATAATGATTTTCTAAAGTTCTATAGCTGTCTCTGAGGAATATGATGCGCATAACACTGGCACTTGTTTGAGGCAATTATATGGAGGCAGTATACTTGTTTACATTTGATTATGTAAAAGTCAATCAAACAAGACCTCTGATTAGTGATGGAGAAAAAAAACGTGATAAACAAGACTATAGTAGATTTCTAGTTTAAAGACATGCATTTAATCAGTAACATCTGACGTTTCTGGCAATTAATGACGTCAGCGAACAAGAATTAGTCTGTAATTACGGTACATATGTTCCGGAGTCTCAAAGTAACTCGAACAAAACGCTTGAATCTCGTACCAGAACGGGAAGGCAAGAGCCTCGTATGTGTGACCAAGACAATGGTGATGCTGACTGACTACGGTGAAGGGATAGAAAGTTTACTGTATACCATGGGGACAGGTGGACAGGTGTAGGCCGTCCCGTAACTACCCGAAGCACCGTCGTTACTGCCTCGAACCGCTCAAAGCTTCATACTCGTTTATTTACTCAATGACTACGTGACTATTGACTCGTAGAGCGATTAACAAACAGGTTATGATATATCTGTCATACACTACTTTCATGATGGCAGACAGCACGCATTAAGGTAAATAAAAAAAACTACAATACACCGAACTGCTTAATGAATCATGAGCTGAAATCCATTAAAATTTTCTTATACTACTCTAATCTCACTCCACCATTACCAGCACACCTTCAAGTCCCTTCCCTGCAACTGTAATGAATGTTCAGCAAGAACTATCTATACGTAAGGCCTCGTTAACTAGGGGGTCGAACTACGTAATTACATCCCGTTCATACTACTTATCATTATTCACAAGTTTCAGCCAAACTGGATGACATGTAATATTTAGCCTTGTCCACTGTCCTCAAAAGTACATACTAAGAATGTTAGAAAGATTGAGAATGACTTACTAATCTGCTGATGAAGGAAGTCCACAGCCACACGTCCACCTGCCACGCAGCCTTGGCTAACACTGACCATGGAAGGCAAGGCAAGGCAGCGCGTGCGCATCACGTGATCACCACTGACCACAAAGTATGTATAGTCAGCACTTAGGCAATTGACTTGTTCTTACCTGTAATTAGGTTGTAAACTATTTATTCTTCTTAAGAACATAAGAAATGAGGAGACTGCAAGAGGCCAGTTAATGACCTACACGAGGCAGTTCCTTGTAATATTCTTAATATTCAGGAAGGTTAATTCAAGGATGGAATAAAAAATAAAACAAATTTCATCAACAGAATATATATATATGTATTTTGTGGACATGACTACCCCTTAAAGTCTACTGTACATATTGTTTTTAATAGGAATTCACCATAAAACTGACAGGGCGCTGGACCCCACCATCACCACAAGCACATCACAATCACAGCTTCAAGCAATTCCCACCCTCCCTTCCGAGGCACATGGAAATTCACTGCTACCCTTTGCTTGTCTCGCTCCTAAAGACTGCTAGCGGAAACTGTGCTCGGTTACGCTTTATTGTGCAAGAAGAAACAAGAGGTCACTATACACATCCAGAAATGAGAGTAAAATCCCTCATGGTATTCACAAGACATCGAACAGTGGGATAGGACGAGGCTCCCTTAGCTGGTACTCACATGGAAACACTTGAGTAATCATGTAGTTATTGTTATTGTTATCATTGAAAAAGACTCCTTCTCGTCACCACCGTCACCTCACTTCCTTGTTATCATGTATGTACAGCTTTTTGTTTGTGTGAAAATAAACTTTAGGGAAGAAAGTAACACTGTAAACACTGTCTGTCAGCGGCGTTGAAATGAAAGATAATAATAACAAAGGTTGAGGTTGCGACCATGATGTTTATTTCTTTTTCTTTTTCTCGTGTTTCGATGCTATTTTTGACTATTTTCAGCACCAAGTAGTGTTGTATGATTGGTGAATGTGTAGTGCAGGTAATGGATGGATAGCAGACAACTTTCAAGTCAGGGTCACCAAATCATAACGGTTTCAATTATACATATACTTTCTTTTCCTGGTTCACTATAAAACATCATAAGGAAAACTTCAAACTCAATTTCTTGTTTGTATAGAATGGAATGCCACATCAACTCGTACACTGTCTTGTCTTTCCTTGCATGGCACTCATTTTAAATAAATCAATATAACAATGGTAGGTCCTGGTGGTGTTGCCCTGAAAGAAATGGCTCCAGATTCGTGTCATGAGGGTTTATCACAGAAACTATATAAGGAATGTATCAATCAGGTGGTGGTGGTGAAAACATGACCTTCTATTATCACTGAGCTTGTTGCAACCACATGTGACAAGTCAGTTAGTTGGATGACAGTGTATGCACAAAAAGTATAAAATATCTACATTCAGACTACGATAGATTGCGGGAAGAAACGTAACAGATATTTTGCATTAAAGCAGTACCATCTCACCACAGGAATTGTTCACTCTCTCCCGTGGGTACTGAGAATGGAGGATACTAACAATACATCTGCACTTTCTACATCTCTGAGCATTGTGCAAGTTAAAGGACATTTGTCAAAAGGAATAGTGCAGGAACAGTGCCGCCACAACTACATTGATCACTGCGAGGGGAAAAAAGAGGGTAGGAAACTGGTCCTAAATAATCTTCGCAAGAGCATGTGCAATGACAAAAGGATGAAGGACAGAGACAGAAAGAAATGACATACAGGTGAAAAACAGTTGATACAAGTGAGTTACAAATGATGTGTAGAGAGAGGAAAGAGTGGCAATGTACGTCCAACATCAGTCCCAGACAACATAGCCCCATGAGGCCCACCCACAGTATGATATGGTAATAGTTTCCAGAGTTTATGTAATGAGTTAAAAAGACATTACCTAGTGTGAAACAAATATACAATCACCTCCTTAGAGTTCACATTATATATAATGATTTTGTTTTTACATGCAAAGTAATTTCTCTGCCTTATCCCACAACTCCACTTTCATTAAATAGAAGTAAAATTAGTTACATATCTTATCATCAAGTGAGTTAACATTAGGACCTCCATACTCCTAAAAGCATTTTTTTCATAAAAAGAACATGACTGCATATTTACAAGTGTATACAGAATATATTCATATTTCCAATATACATATTGAGGTGGACCAATGGCCTTGTAACATTAAATATCTTAAAATGACTCCTCAGTTTACTGCTGGTCTTCACATGGTGACCATTGTGGTAATTATATTAACTTAAATGAGACCGAGGCCTCGTTCTGAGTCACTAATGAAGATCCTCAACATTATCCAGCAACAAACTTGCATTTCCACTCACATGTTTGATGGCAGAGTGTTAATCTATGAGGTATTGTTAATCATTAGCTTGTATTGCACTGGTTGGGATGTAGAGTGTAAAGGAGGAAAGGAACAGGAGGGCCGGCCAGGCACTGGAGAGGCAGAAAGTTGATTCCGTAAACTCAGATGAAAACTATCAAACTGACACCAAGTACAGAAAACATACAACTATTGCCACATTAAATCTTCCTGTAGCGCTGGCTAGCCCCGGGTCACGGAAACATACTCATCATTGAATGACAGAAAATAATGGGTATCATAAAAAAAATATGTAATAATCATTATCATCACCCCTCATGAAAACACCTTATTTATAACTAACCATTTTTTTCATTACCAATATGGTATGACATATATATATATAAATGTATATATATATTTAATGTATATATATAAATCTATGTATATGTATATACAAATACAACATACAGCTCTATTGCATTACACATTCAGCAATTATACAATCTGTGCAACTTTAACTTCACAAAGAATGAAGACTCTTAATGACTCCAACAAGTGGTAATAAATATGCTGAACAGACACCTTTCTGGGAACAAAGACTTGATTATTATCATATACCAATTTATCGCCTTATGAATCCCAAGGTCTGATGCGTCAAAACACCTTCCACGGCTGGACAAATCCATTATTGAGGTTAAAAAAAAGAATCCAGACTTTATAAATTAAACTCCATTAAAATGACAGTAAGTACAAGAGCCTCGGTGCTGTAAGTACTATGTTGTAATATTAGTGGAATGTCTCACCGCAGCCAGCTTCCACTTCCTCCATCCTTATATCGCCTGGCTACACTTGCCTCTTGGGTCAAAACAACCCGTTAACAACCAAGAAATATGAGCAAAAAACAATCGATGAGCCAAATCAGGCAACTCAAGGTCTCGTCAACATAATGCACATAACAAGATGCCACGACTGACCCCTTTTCTAGGGCAGACAACCTTGTGGGTAAATCATCATGGTAATCGGATCTAACAACAACTATAACAACAATAATAATGCCTTGGCGATGAATATTCTTCAGAGAAACAATGCAGGTGGCCGACTACCACTTACATATGTACCTCAAAAGCCTTGGTGACAGTGTTTGGAAGGAAAGGGTTGTTAGGATTGGCGTTTCTTGTTGCTAGTGCCGCCCACTCGGCCTCAAAGGGATCAGAACCAACTGGACCTGTTGGAGGCATGCCACCTGGCCCTCCTGTCCCATTTGAGTTGGTCCAGGAGGGAGGAGGCATCATGTTTCTGGCATTCCCCATAGAGTAGGTTGGAGTAACCCCTAGTGAGACAGACCTCAACTGGGCCAGAGGTGGAGGGTTGTGCCGGGGTGGAGCAACGACAGTGGTGGTGGTGGTGGCGGTACTGGTGGCAGCGGCCGGCTGAGGTCTGCTGGAAGGTAAGGTTACACTCATTCAAACATTTGCCTCAGGTAGAAATGAAATGCAAGATACCAATGCAAGGCAGTACACGTGTGGCAATGGAACATGATAAATAAACAAATATGTAATGAATAATAATAATGATAATGATAATGATGATGATGATGATAATAATAATAATAATAATAATAATAATAATAATAATAATAATAATAATAATAATAATAATAAAAAAAATAAAAAATAAAAAAAAAAAAAAAAAAAAAAAAAAAAAAAAAAAACCCTGCTCTACCCTTGCTCACCCAATAGGAGGAGAAGCCGTGCCATTGATGACCTTGGCTTGAGGGTTGATCTGTGACAGCCACTCCTCCCCTAGAGACTTCCCTTCCAGACTCTCATGACCATTCACCTCGGGAGCAGCCCAAGGGTTCTCCTCACGGATCGGCTCAACTGACGGAACCAATACTGAAAACACACAAAAAAGAGAATATGATTAAAACTGTGGGAAAAAATAACCACCGCTTTGTTTCTTGAATTTGTGTGTGTGTGTGTGTGTGTGTGTGTGTGTGTGTGTGTGTGTGTGTGTGTGTGTGTGTGTGTGTGTGTGTGTGTGTGTGTGTCTGGGGAGTTTTAAAAAATCCAGAAATCTATTAATAAAATACTTGTGCTACCATCTCTTTTTGTTACCTTGTGAGGTGGGGGGGATGATGTGTTGGCTGGCGGTGACAGTGCTTCCAGTGTTGGTGTAGCTGGTGAGGGTGGTGGTGGTGGTGGATGAGGTGGTGCCGCCAGTGTGGGCCGGGGAGGTGTTCTCAGGGGAGGAGAATGGGTCAGTGAAGTTGGAGAGGAGAGAGAGGCCAGCTGACAGCTCCTGACACATGGCTGACACTGCATCGCCCTGCTTGTTCTCCACCACTGGGGAAGTCTCAGGAATAGGAGTCACTGGGGATAGGAAATCAATCAGCATGTGGTCTTCATACTTTGAGCATTTTACGTTAAAATGTGGCTTATTACATGCATTCATTACCAAATCTTTCCACGTTAATTAAAGTTCTGCCATAAAATTGCCTTTAAGTACTTGTCTAAGCAGGAATGATTGCATGTTTATGTATTTACCTTCACCTTTGGATGAGACAATCTCAAGTACAACTGTAATGCAATAACCAATTGAAGTAATATTTTTATATTTAAAATTAACGCCCATGCACAACATACTTTGTGTGCTGGCAACTATACTGAGTCAGGCATGTTTTTCTTTTTTTTCACGCACGCACGTGTGTGTGTGTGTGTGTGTGTGTGTGTGTGTGTGTGTGTGTGTGTGTGTGTGTGTGTGTGTGTGTGTGTGTGTGTGTGTGTGGACGTGGTCATGTGCATGCACATGTGTACACTGAATCACGTGCTTTTCCTTAATACTTGAGTGTGAGGAACCTCTAGAACACAAACATACACACATTTACTGTTTGCAGACCCATGTGACATGCAAGTCAGTCCAAGCTTAAGGTCATCATCATCATAACTAGAAGACACTTTTAAAATTGACTTATTCAGGTTTGTTGCATTGAATTTTAGGCCTACGGCTCTGTATTGAGTACTGTTCAATAATGCATACTCACGTACTGCCTATCATTTAAGTGTAACACATTCAATACCATCAACTTACCACACTATCACAAAAATACTTCATATATTGAAACTTTCTAGCCTACAACTCTTCATTTTTGATAAATTCCTAAATCCATACATGAAGCACATGCATTACATGTCGGATTGAAAAGAACCAACTGTGACAACCTGTTCAAACACTTGAAATACCACTCCAAGGAATACAACTCCTCCTTAATGATAAGCAGCCATTTTCCAAACACAAGCTACTCATCCTGTGCAGTCAAAGAAGGGAAGCATTAAGCATCAACAACTTGCCACATTATCATAAGCTGACTGATGCTGAAAATTATCCAAATGGCAAGCCAAAGGTGCATCACATGTCACAAACAAAACCATGCCACTGTTGCAGTGGAGTGGTCACAGTGCAGGAACTGTACTTATCTGGCCAAACACACTTTACATTAATATCCAATTAAAAGAAATCCATAATATATGTATGAATATTTACAATGGTAACCTTACTGGTTCAGACTTCCAGATATTGTATAATAATATTTTATCATGAAAACTAAACAATACAAAGTTGAGTGAGAATAAAGTGTCTAAGTCACATAAACTTTAGTTATTCTGTTAAGTCTGAATCAATGAAGTTTCTTAACATCCTTACGTCATATGAAATGACTTGAAGTGAAAGGAGAATAACTAGCCAGAAATAATGAACCACTCATTCCCAAGGGTAGCAGGAGGTGGGGCAGCAAGTCTCCAGACAAAAGCCATGCACAGACACTCACTGTTAACTGCATTTGGTAGCGAGTGGAGTCTATTCCTGTGAGTGCGTGGTGGGGGCTGGGGGCTCTCTGAAATGGTAAACACGCAAACCATCCACACAAGCACTAACAATTGACGACAACTGATGAACAGTGTGCAGTGTATTTCCATGGTGCCAAGTAATAAACTAATAGGTACATACAGACCTTAACCTTCACATTGTTATGTGGTAACTAAACTCATCAAAGTTTAAATTTGATCATTTTGTAAGAATCAAAATTAAGAGGAATTTCATAATTGCAATGTTTGAATCACCAAAAGCAAAGCCAAACACCATGTTAGCGGTAGCAAGTGTTCACAATAATTGCTGTATTTAAATTACTATAAAAATATTATTTAAGGAATGATTCCACATGAGCTTGAAGGGTTTTGATTTGTATGATTCCTGAAGATCAGATATCATGTTGAAAAAGATGAAACAGAGATTCATTCCATAACAAGTGTGATGCTGCGCTTCAAACCTTAATGATATTGACTGATCCGTTCTTCATAGTAAGGAAACTCCATGGGAATATAAACTTTGATAAACTTGAAACAGTTAAGCATCAAGATTAAGGTCTGCTTGTCTTAAAACTACCCATTGAAAGTTGACACAGAAAAAAAAAAACCATAAACTTTGGCTCCAGAAAATTCATTGATAGACAGAACAGGGAGGGAGGGGATGGGAGGGGAGGGAAAGGCAGCTGTTTAAGCAAATCAAGTACATTTGTAAGTGGCTGTACTTTGTATACTACAATACCAACACTACACTCCCAGGTAACTACTACTAATGGTGGGAGAGCAGCCAGAATAGAAAAAAAAAGTAGTAGGAAAAGCAAGTTCAAGCTGTAATAAAGCTACTAGGCTAAAGTAAAAATATAAAATAAATAATCAAGAAGAAGAAAATTTCACTTTGTACACAGCTGTGAACTATGAGATAAAATAATTGAGATGGATAGAGATAGAGATAGAGATCGAGAGATAGTAGAACCATTACACCTACATTTATAACAAATACTATACTTTAGAAATATCTAATAATACTTCTATACTACTTGAAAGCAATTCCCAGTGTACACAAGCCACTACAACAAAAAGTGTAAATTTCTTTATACATAAAAAACTATACATACAAAAGAAAGAAAAAGAAAGAGGGAGAGAAAAGGAGAATGACTATGTAATATACAAATTTACATTTCCAGTGATCTGTAATGAGATTCGTCCTCTTCATCGCACACCTGGAATTCTAATCTACAGTATGACAACCTGTTTCTCTGAGAAGCAATCATTTTATTTTCATTCTGAAGGTATTATCCAAGGAACATGAGACCTAAAAAATATAGTTCTCTGACATCTCTAAACACACTTCACTATTGCATTTACCGTCATCAAGAAATCTTTTCTTAACGCTGAGGATATAATTATAATTTCTTAATGCAAAGGACTGTGGCTTGACTGACTTCACCACCAACTTTGTCTTTCTAGACAACCAAGGGGGGAGAGCGGAACCAATACTGTGGTTGTGAGAGGCAAGGTGCCGAGCCAAACATGTGCTGCGTTTACATAGTGAAGAGTGCCGCTGGTGTTGACTCATTACTTACTAAACGAACTGGTTGTCTTAGAGCGCGGGATGCGGCCTAGGGGTGAAATTTTGAGTGAGCAATATTCAAAAGATCAAAAGAAGCAGATCAGATATATTAGAAACTGCCATACTATTGTTAATCAAATTTAGCATTGCAAAACACTCTTTCTGGGCCACATCCAAGTAATGCTCTTCTGGTCACAAGTTTGCATGTATAATGAAATACTGAAGAGGATGTAACAATGGTGATTAAAGACACCATAGTTAAGTATGTACATTGGTTGATCTTGAATCCTCTCCGTATAACTTCTCTATACTTTAGCGTCACAAAATATTAACCTCTTTTTTGTTCCTTATAAAAATGAGAGAAAATAAAGATTAGCTACCATTCTGTGTTGCAAACTTACACTTGCCACAATACTCTGCAAAATCAAATAATCACAAAAGGGCACGAGGCAAAGTATAAAATGCACAAACTACTATTAAACACAACTAATAGAGGAGATATATATATATATATATATAATATATATATATATATATATATATATATATATATATATATATAAATAAAAAAATAAAATAAAAATAAATAAATAAATAAATAAATTTAAAAAAAAGAGATAATCACGAAAAAATAAAGAAAACTTATAGTAATCCCTTTCATAATAACAAGTTGCAGTCCATACCAAGTGCTGGATAATGTTCACTATCATCAATGTGTGACAACCGTTAATATGCATAACCTCCCTTAGAGAATCCCAAGACAAAACTGTACTGGTCAAATACAAACCAAGATTAGAAAGCAATGGAAAAAGTTCTATAAGTTGTGAATGGAATGTGATCTGAATGTTACCTGGAGGCGGCTGGTTGTTATTGTTGGTGGTGATGATGTCATTGGTGATGTTTGAGGCGTTGTTGTCTAGGGACATGGAGCGTGTCCTCTCCAAGTTTGAGGGAAGGTCATTCAGCCTCAGGGACAACTGTCTCTTGAAGGGTGACTGAAATGCAACAATAATACCAATACTATTATTCATCATTGGCAAAGAGAGGAAATATTTCTCATATGAAACCTTAACTCTAGCACTAACTTAAACTTAAATATAATCATAACCTTTTAATCAGTAATCAAAAGTCATAAAGGTTCTTCTGTGTTATGATTTATCTCGCTGTAACAGAGAAACATTCTATACAACAGTAAATACATTCTGGTTCAGTCTCCAGCCTGCCTTCCTACCTGGTTGAGGTGCTGGAACACCCTGAAGGATCCTTGCCGCTGCAGCATCAAGGGTGTAGCGTGAGGCCGGGCGATGGCGTGCGGGTTCTCCACTTTCTTGACAGGAACTGGATCTGAACAAGACAATACAGTGAGTAAAAGAGCACTGATTACTAAATGTAATGCTTTCTTATAATTGGATATGATTTTCTCCTCCTTTTATACATACATACATATATATAACCACCACTACCACCTAAACAACTCACCAATCGGCTTCCACTCCTGAGGGTCTGAAAGTCTCTCAGTAACTGTCATCTGCCTGAAGGATCCACTGCGGGTGAAGGAGGATGTGACCGGATCAAAGGACATGGTCACTCCACACTCCTTGTCCCTCTTCTGCTTGCGCTCCAGGCAGGCAGCGAAGGCACACCCAACAGCATGACTTAGCCTCTCACCCTAAGGTAAAGAACACCATAGTAAGGATCACATTGAAGGGTTATAGGTAAAGATTTTCAACAGGATATTATTATTATTCCCATCCTCATGACCCCTCTCTCTCCTCCTCCTCCTCCTTCTTACCCATGCTGATCACCAATCATATCTTTCCTAATTCAATCATAGTCTTAGGTTGTGCAAGGTGAACATAAATAAAACTAACGAAAAGAGTGCAGAATAACAAAGGTGAAATTAGTGAAGAGTAAATTGGATTAAAAAGGGAAAGGTGTGTGTTATACCAGACATTTCATTTGAGGATGTCTGTTAAAAAAAATTATAGCCAAAGGGAGGTATTTACATTGCATTTATAGATCTGGCAGAGATATTTGGTAGAATTGACTGGTAGGAGGGTGGTTACTGAGTGGAGTGAAGGCAGTTTTGTACAAAGATGCAAAACCATGTGTAAATTGTGAAGTGAGTGAAAGCTTTATAATATATGGGAGTTTAACAAGAATGCATAGGTACTGTCACTAAGGATATTCAATGTGTTAATGGAGTGAGTTATACAAAATGAAAGTAAAGATTGGTAATGACGGACCAGAAACATGTAAAGATGAGGCTAAATGGAAGTTAAATAGTGTTGATAGCAGAAAATTAAAGGGATCTGCAAAATTTGGTAAAAAGTTCAAATTGTTTACCAGAAGTGGAAGTTGAAAGTAACTGTAAAGAAAAAAAGTAAACGAGTCTTCAAGAAAGCATGAAATCGTTGAATTTATAACCCACAAGTGCGAGCAAGATGTGAAATAAATCTTAATGGACAAATAACGGGAGAGAAAAGGGCGAATTTAAATACCTTGGTTTGATCCTGCGCAAACATGGGTGTTCGGAGGGAGAAATACAAGACACGGCATTACAAGCAGGGATAATGGTAACATCTTTAAGTGATGTATGATAAAGGGTAAAGCAGTGAATATAGAGATAATAAAAAGGCACTGCATGATACCATAATAGAAGCACCAATGAGGTATAGACTAAGACATGGAAGCGTAATGAAGGTAAATTATCTAAAATTCAAGCAAAGGAGGAGTTATTTGAAAGGTGAAAGCAATGAAAGTGTACATTAAGGTTGTAAAGTGAACATATTTACAGAAACACATCCTATTTCAAACTTCATAATGCCATAAAAAAAGAATCATTAAACACAACAGTAAATATAACACATCACATCTTATTGCAATAGTTACATTACAAAACAACAAAAAATATTCTCAGACACAACACCCACCAAGGAAACACACTGGATAGCCTTCACCTAGATATATAAGATGTTTCATAACCTTGCCTTGTCTTCCACTAACGCTTGACATTTTCACTACCAAGCTACACCGCACAGCCACACGATTCTCTCTCTCACTCTCTATATACAAACACAAAACACAAGTGACGTACACCTACCGATTCCTTGACAGCAAAGAATCCATGACACATCCACCGTCGCGTTGTACCATCCCGGCAAATGTAGGAGAATCCCTTTTCGTGGTTGCGGTCAGGAGCACAGAAAGACACCTTCTCTATAGTCTGATCCACTAGCAGACCCTGGTGAGGATACGACAGGAAAAAAGTTAATAGCTTTCATAACAAGTAACAGCACACATAGGAAATTGAAGAAAGAAGAAGAAGGAAGGAAAAAAAAAAAAAAAAAAAAAAAAAAAAAAACCTGCAAGAGGAAAAAGTTTAATCTATCTAAGCAGCAGATTAATGTGTTGATCTTGTTCAGACGTTGAGAAAAAAAAAAACATAATAGGATTTAATTCATGGTGCACAGCTCAAGACTACAATCTGACATCTTCATCAACACAAAATACATTACATTCTTAGCTCAGAACACACATCAAATTAACGATAGCTACCTTATCTAACATGACACTTATTACTTAAAATCTACAAGGCTTTATCTATACATATTTCTCTAACTTACTTTGGTCTCATCATCCACAACTCGCAATCCATCGCCAGACACATACAGCATACCCCGGATAGGCCGTCGGCGAGAGTTCTGCACCAAAAAAGTGTGTTAGAAGAAACGAGAGGTTGGAAAGACTAGTATCATTTTTATAATTTTTTAGGTAGAGTATTTAATTGTAGCAGCAGGATATTACTTACCCTGAGCACCTTCAAGGCCTCCTCACACACCTGCATCCCTCGTGACTCAAACACCTCCACACACCCCAAGTACTGTAAGGGAGAGAGAGAGAATCTGTTAGTGTGTATGGAGTAAAATAATTGAAGTCAAGTTTATGCAAGTCTCCTTATTCAAATTCATAAAACTCTTCTGTATTAGGAAGGACATTATCTTTATCGTTGGAGAGTGAATGAATAAATTAATAAAATACCTAGCAGATAACAATTAATCATAAATAACCATATAAAACATGACAGGAATGTAGATATAGTGTAAGATGTGTTGCAGATGAGACATACATTAGTGTGGAAAAACGTCCCACATTGCATCACTAATATGAATGCCTCTTGCAGGATGGAAAAGGAAGCAAGGAAAGGTCAGATATAAAGAAGATAAATGAATTTCTATCAGCACCATAAAAGGAAATATGTGTATGTTTTATGGAGCCATTTCAAGTTCATAAATAATAAATCTATAATAAATGGGATGTTATTTTTACCTAATGACTGATAAGGGGTATAACTATATTAAAATTTGTTCTGGTGTGTGTGTGTGTGTGTGTGTGTGTGTGTGTGTGTGTGTGTGTGTGTGTATTCACTGTCACAGTCTGCTGCTGGTCTCTCTCGAGACAGCCGGCCGTCCCCCTATGGAAAGAGCTCAGAGCTCATAGTGACCAATCTTTGGGTTGGACCGAGACCACTCACACACAACACACCGAGACAACGAGGTCACAACCCCTCGACTTACATCCCGTACCTACTCACTGCCACGTGAACAGAGGCTACACGTGAAAGGAGATTCGCCCAAATAATCTCCGTCCGCCCAGGGGATCGAACCCTGGCCCCTCGGTTGTGAGCCGAATGCGCTAACCACTACGCTAGCGGACCGTGTGTGTGTGTGTGTGTGTGTGTGTGTGTGTGTGTGTGTGTGTGTGTGTGTGTGTGTGTGTCTTCTCCCTCAAGGACGTGCGTATGTGTGTATATATTAGCATATGGATAGCTATCAACATGGGGTGGGGGAAGAAGGAAAGTTTATTCAGCAAACATAATGTGGAGTTGTGTTGCTTAATTGAATATGTATCTGTGATCTGTACTGCAGGGGCCAACACGCACCTTGACCGGGAAGGAACACGTGCCCGCCCTGACTGAGGCCTCGTCTGTCTGCCATTGGTGTGGTTTGGAAGCTTCTGTAACATGGTGATCCTTCTTCTTCCTGAAACTCTCGCGGAAGCTTCGTCTCAGCCTGTCCATCCTTCTTCCCCGTGAACAGCTTGGTCCCTCAACCTGTGGAAGAAAGGAGAGTGTGAGTGACTAGTGAAGAGATAAACTCAAACCAGGATATAATAGGTATTCTTTATATGTAATTGACGAATAAAATACAACTTGAAGAATAGAAAATCAGTCACATCGAATATAACGTGTATGTAAAATGGTGAGGTATGCAAACGCATTGTAACGATAATGCATACAACAACAATGAATTTCACAAGTGGTGCATGAATAATTGATAAATACCACATGATTTATCCATTATAACAACAACACGCAACCTTGTAGTAATATGACTTGAAGTAGGGAAAGTATAAAGGCGTATAATTCTCTCGGGTGTAACAGTGGTATGTAGTAGTAGTAGTAGTAGTGCGTGCGTAAGAGGAGAAAAAAAAACAGTGTAGCCGTGCATGACATAACTTAAGGAATGTGGGAGCGACGAACTTTATTTATCTCCAAGCATCACTCATAACGCAGTATACTCCGTCCAGGATGTGAACGAGGCAGTAAAAGTACACTGAGAGGTCGTAAAGATAGAGGGAAAGGCGTAGATGAGTGCCAGGAAGACTCACCCTAGAGTAGGTGCTGGTATCGAGAGGGTCAGAATGGGTGGCGGTAAGTGCTAGGTGCTCCTTAAGCAGACTGCCGTTGGTGCATGATCTAGGGCGAGAACAGTCGTCTTGGCCCATTGTGGCTGCTCTTCTTAAAACTGATGCACGAAAATGTTGGGCAAAAACAACTCAACAGACGACACTTTCAGGACAAATTAATTAAAAAAAAAAAGTAGATAGCACGCACACGCAATAGTAGAGCCGCACCCACTAGTAGATAAGTGTTCTTGTATAACGCACAACACAGACACTATGAGCTAACAGATGCTGTGCACACAACACACTGACGAAGCAGTTCACGACAGGCACTGAGGTAGGTAACGCTTCACGGACACCGCTTAAAGTTACACGACTCTGCACTTCTCAAGGACTGAAACCCGGCGTATCCTCTCCTCACAGACACCACACTGATGACAGGCGAGAACAGACCAACGGGAGAGCAAGGATGTAAAGGGAAATCCATGGACGTAGTTGCGATATACTGGTGCTGGACAGGATATGAGAATGTGACAAGAACGAGTGACATATATGAACAATTATCGGAGAGAGAGAGAGAGAGAGAGAGAGAGAGAGAGAGAGAGAGAGAGAGAGAGAGAGAGAGAGAGAGAGAGAGAGAGAGAGAGAGAGAGAATAACATAACATATTAGAAGAAGGATGGTATCGGCAAGTTTAGACAAGTTTATGAATGCCGAAGACGACATAAACATTAACAAATACACAAATTCATGACATTCTTGACATAGATAACAAAAAATGGGGAAAACCCTAGGTATAACCAGAGAGAGAGAGAGAGAGAGAGAGAGAGAGAGAGAGAGAGAGAGAGAGAGAGAGAGAGAGAGAGAGAGAGAGAGAGAGAGGTGTGTGTTGAGGGGGGGGTTACCCACCACAAGTGTTGCCAGAACCGTTAGTTCATAAAAACTCATCGCCAAAGGTGAGCTCGAGGACAAAGGTCAGAAATGTGGGTGCATCAAAGGTCGAGAGAGAGAGAGAGAGAGAGAGAGAGAGAGAGAGAGAGAGAGAGAGAGAGAGAGAGAGAGAGAGAGAGAGTGTGTGTGTCCTTCCTATCTTCTGACCACACGTTCCTGTTTTCTGAGAAGACAACACGCAACACACATCTTGGCTAATATTGCCTTTACAGCCTCTTGACCAAAGGCACACCTACTAGATACACAGAGTTACCAAGGAGGGTCTTCAGGTGTGTGTGTGTGTGTGTGTGTGTGTGTGTGTGTGTGTGTGTGTGTGTGTGTGTGTGTGTGTTAGTGCTACACGAGGTAGGATGAGTTGTTTATTTTCAAGATCCGCCTCTCTCTCTCTCTCTCTCTCTCTAGTGATGAGAATGTCATGCGAATCGACTTACACATTTCCACTGCCTTGACACACATCAGGCACTCACACTGAAGACAAACCTAACACCAACAAGAAGAAAATTGAAGAAACAAAAAAAAAAAAATAATAATAAAATAAAATAAAAACTCGCAAATGGTTCTGGTCATACTATGTGAAAGGTTAATAATCAAACCGACTTTCTTACCACGACAGGTTGCAACAATTTCCCCGAAGCACAATAACAGGAGAGGAAAGTAAATGAGTGCGACGAAAGTCAAGAAAATTTTACTCTACCCAAATTGGCGCCTTTTCTCCGCCTCTCGTGTTCTTGTTGTGGTTATATTCTTACCTTGGGGTGGGCGGGAGGCTCTCGACCATCCACTCCTGACTCCTCACGCTGATTCTCCTTATTATGGTCATCGCGATGCTCCAGTTTGTCACGTTTCTTTTTCCTTAGTGATTTCCTGATGGAGGCTCGAGCATGTGCAGCTGTGTAGGAGGAGGAGCGGGCCTGGGGTGCCCCGCGCTGGTATTCCCCGAGAGGTTCATGATGGGACGAGTTAGCACCCATTTTTTGACCTTTTCTATATCTTTTATCAGTTAGGTGTCGTTGACACTTGGTTTTCTCACTTTTTTTTATGACACCACTAAATCCTGTTCAAAACAATACCTTCTTTTCAACACTTTTTTTCTCTTTTCTTTCTTTCCTTTTTCCTTCGGTTCAGTCTCTCTAGGTTTCTAAAGCACCTACATCGGGCACAGTTCCCTCCCTCACTCCCTCGGCCACTCGACGCCACTGGATCACTAGCGTCGTGCGGGAACTTAGAGGCTACAGACATAGAGGCGTAAGTAAAGGTTTTGTGCGTGATCGTCAATTAATGAGAAGGACGACTGGTGGTGTTGCTGTTGCTAACACATCACACAGACAGCTAGAATGTGACGGTAATCTATGTTTAGGCTTTCACACGTGGAGGTTGCTCTCTCTCTCTCTCTCTCTCTCTCTCTCTCTCTCTCTCTCTCTCTCTCTCTCTCTCTCTCTCTCTCGTGACCTTGAAGTATCACGACTCACTATTCTCTCCTCATTCCTCCTATTGCATTCTATCCTATCTCCTCTATGCCCCTTTCTATCTGCTTTAACACACCCTCCCACACACAAACACACTGAGGTTAATAGATGCATCATTAGCGTTATAAATATAGTTTTCCGCACTGAAACATTAACATTTGGGATGGATGGATGGATAGATGAAGTGTATGCAACGAAGTGTTAACCATATGATAAAAAGGATGAATGTATGTGTGTATGTATGTAGCCATGGTGACGGAGAAATGTACAAGCACAGTTCACGCCCAGTACAGTATATAAGTCATTAGAATTAGGTAAACCCACGTAACACGGGAAATGATGTTGTTGACATTAGATAGAATATGAAGCAATGGAGGCGGGTTATCTAAATTCTTAAGTCACCTCTCTCTCTCTCTCTCTCTCTCTCTCTCTCTCTCTCTCTCTCTCTCTCTCAGTACACAATACATTAACCGATCATAATATGTCGTAATTAGAGAAAAAAAAACGTTTTTTCTTGCTGTTGAGCTTCATTTGATTAATTGGCATTCAGAGAGAGAGAGAGAGAGAGAGAGAGAGAGAGAGAGAGAGAGAGAGAGAGAGAGAGAGAGAGAGAGAGAGAGAGAGATAGAGAGATAGAGAGATAGATAGATAGAGAGAGAGAGAGAGAGAGAGAGAGAGTACTATTGACACATTCCTTTTCCCTCATCTAATATTCTTTACAGGTCCTGTACAGACTTACTTCACCGTCACACTATACCCAGAGAGACGGATTGAAGAAGGAAAGACCACAGCCGCAGGGAGAAGCGAAGAGAAGAGAAGAGGAGAGGTGAGGAGGGAGGTAAAAGGGGATACGAATTCTTGGTCTGTGTAAATAAATGTCATGTATTATTTTTTCTTCTCTATAATAGTGTAAGCATGACTGTCGTACTCCTCTCTCTCTCTCTCTCTCTCTCTCTCTCTCTCTCTCTCTCTCTCTCTCTCTCTCTCTCTCTCACACACACACACACACTGGCAGACAGGTGAACAGGGTGGGGCAGGAGAAGGGACGGGGAGGAGTACACACACACAGAGGGTGAGAGAAAGAGAGAGAAGGGGAGAAGGGAGGGGGGAGCAGTAGTAACATCAAGGACATCCACTACCATCACCACCGCCACTACCACCACTACTTCCAACCCCGCGGCAGGCACACACACACACGTACGAAAGACCTGCTGGAACATAAATAAACAAAAACAATGACAACTGCTGGTAAAGGAGGAAGAGAAGAACAACGAACAAGCAAGTCATTATCGTCTGCCTTTGTTAAATACGCCTTAACCTCATTAGTCAGACCAAAAAGTGACTGTCTCTATCTTTAAATTATCTTTATAAGTGTGTGGGAGTTATAGATTCCTCACCAGCGCCATCTTTCTCCAACTATTACAACTACTACTAAAACTTGAGACTTTCGACATTTCTAACGTGACTCAGAGAAGAATTTCGTGAGGGAAACGGAGAAGAGCAAGAGGAAAGGAGGACAAATACGAGGAAGTGGAGAGAAGAGGGAGGGAAGGAAAGGGAGTGTGCGTGAAAGGTAATTACTGTCCTCCTGGTGGGGATGACGTCACATCAAAACAAAACGAAGGGGAGGGTTGGGAGAGGGAGAGGGTAAAAGGGGAGGAAATAAGAGACGGGACCATATTGACGTACGGAGGGGAGGGTCACGCATGAAGGGAATGGGTGTCAACGTGGTGGTGGTGGTGGTGTGGAGGAGGGAAATAGCATGTGAAGACACTTATCAAAATAAGTTTAAAAGTTCATCACTTACAAATCAGTAATAGGAAAACTTCCCTAACAAACCTAATTATAAATGGGAAGATCTACAACTTTTATTCCATCATTCGTGGCTTAACTATGAGTCCTACAAGAGAAACGCATATAAGTAAAGTTGTTAAGCTTGAGAAGGTTTATCTGAGACAATAATCACTTTTACAATTGTTCCCATACTTTTGAGAAAACGTAAGTCTTGTGAAAAACCGGTGCAACTTTCTCCTTTATTTACATTCCATTTGATTTCACTTTGGCTTAAAAGAACGGGCTTCTCCTGCTATACTTTTGCTACTCTATAAGTTCTCTTGAAAACCTAATTTATTGGAGTAATTAAAAAAAAAAAAATTCTATCATAAATTTCATGAACATTTTGATATTTTAAGAGAATCACATGAAAATTGGTACAAAAATGTTCTTGGACATGCTGAACACGAATTTGGAGTCAATATTCTGATTACTATAATTATATACCCTATATCACCCTTGGTTGCCTAATAAAACCAATGGAAATATTAATTACTTTCCTCTTATTGGGCAATGCTGGTATCCAATGTGAAAATATCTATACTATGTTAGTGAGTGAGGTGAAGGAGGTAGACGGGAAGGAATGCAGACGTAGCGAGAGATAGAGGTGGTGGTGAGGGATACTAAGTAGGAGGAGGAAGAGGAGGAGGAGGAGATAGAGAACTTCCAATATTATAATTATATAGGTTAACCCACCAGCATCTGACACTAATATTGGGGCCTCTCCCACCCCCTCTCCCTCCACACACACACACACACACACACACACACACACACACACACACACACACACGAGGCCAATGATATCAATTACCGTTTAAATCATATATATATATATATATATATATATATATATATATATATATATATATATATATATATATATATATACGGTATGATTCACACACCAAACGGCATATACTATTTAATATTACTTGGGTGTTTATAAGCTGCCTTGTGTCTAGACCTATTTGTCTCTTGCTGACTTTTATTATTCTGTCACGTGATTTAAAAATGTGGTCAGTGGAAACTATTCATATGTGGAGTAAAAAGAGAGGGAAGTGGAGTAGATTGCCACGTGTTGCTGGAGTGAATTCTTACAGTCTCTCTCTCTCTCTCTCTCTCTCTCATTACTCGCAGGATATTATATGGTGAGAAAAAGTAAAGGGGTGATGGGAGAGAGAGAGAGAGAGAGAGAGAGAGAGAGAGAGAGAGAGAGAGAGAGAGAGAGAGAGAGAGAGAGAGAGAGAGAGAGAGGTGGGTGGGAAGCCGGAAACTGAGCATAGAATTTATATGAAAATTATGGCGAGTGTTTCTCATTAGTCACTGGGATGAGAGAGAGAGAGAGAGAGAGAGAGAGAGAGAGAGAGAGAGAGAGAGAGAGAGAGAGAGAGAGAGAGAGAGAGAGAGAGAGTCACTGGATGAATCTAGAGCAACGTGATCAACTAATAGAAAAGATAAACACACGAGGAAATTAAAAAACAAACAAATAAAAGAAAGCTAATGAAAATACAAACTAATTTTGAACACAAGAAAAATATCATTAGCAATAATAATAATCCCAATCCAAAGTTAATTAACCAGAACTAAATTAACATAACCTTCACCATGCCTTGAAAACACAAAAACATAAACAAAAAACACATGTAGTAAATGAACGCATTCAGTATACAAGCCTTGAAACAATTGATAGTCCTTTGTTATGAATGCAACATGAGGAAATAATGTATAAACTATATTATAATACATTTATATCCATTCCTCTCCACGCAATGAAATCGACTCAACTGACAGCATGAAGCAATAGGGCGCTGGTAGGGTGATGATAATGATGGTGGTGGCAAAATTTCTCCATCTGACCCCACCACTGCAAGCCAACACCTGGTCATCACATTTAGTGGTATTTTTAGCCTTCAACACCTCCCCCCGCACATTCAAGGCGCCCGCTAATCCATTACTCGCAAAGTGACAGCAAAGAGCAAGGTGTAAAGGAGTTTTAAGTGTTTTTGCTTTGTTTTTGCACAGCCTTCCCAACCTCCCTTTACTCTCCCAAGTCTTGATACATTCCCCCTTAGCATGTGCATAGACCCATTGCAAACACACACACACACATACACACAACGACCACACACGAACAGTAAGTACGTTTAATAATATCCAATTTATTTATATGTTGCAGGGTTTTCTTCACTAGGGTTCTGGCAACAGTGGGGCGGTGTCCAGTCCAGCCCCTTCACTCCCTTAGCAGGTTCTAACTCCCGCCAGCTGATTTCACCGCAGTACTATTAAATTCACTGGACCTTTGCATCAGATTACTTCGCGTTTCTGAAGCTTTCACTGCGTTGCTCTCAAGTGGAGGGCACGGAGAGGCAAAGGGCGCGGCTAGGGGAGTGAAGGAGGGTGGGGAGGCATTAAAGGGGGGAGAGGAGAGGTTGAGGTATGCAGTAGGACACAACCTCCGCTGCCTGCCCTCTCCCTCTCTCCTTCCCTCACGGCTAACATCTGCCGTAAGCGCCACCTCCTCCTCTACCACTCCACGGCCCTTCACCACACTTCAATCAGGGTGACACCAACACAACACAGCACAGCCCATCACACTAACAAGAGTCACTTAAGCTTGGCGGGGAGAGGGTCGCGGCTACAGATGAAGAGCGGCAGGACTTCACAGAGCCGGTCGCCGCTCAACTGCCTCGCTGACCCACACACCGATTGTGTTCGCGCGGCGGCTGTGGTGGGGTAGCCTCATGCACGATGCTGCCCTGCCTCTACCTCTCTCTCCTGCCTTGTACGTAGCTTATCAGGCATTCTTTTTACGTGCAATGTCTCCGGGGATGTTATTTGGAACCGTTAGTGGCTGGTATCAACTCTTGGGAACGACTACAGCGCCGGAAAAGTGAGGTTATAGTGAAGACTGGATCACTTCCCGCATCGACATCACTAACGCGGGCGGGGTAGTGGGAGGAAGGTTTTTTTCCTTTCCCATGACAGACGACGAACACTGGTGATGGTGCACAGGCTGACACCTCTTCATAAGGACTACGCCAGGATGATCGAGGACAGAATGGGAGCCTTCAATGCCCAGGGGCGAACCGTGAAAGGGGTGCAGGTGCAAGGGCTGTGTGTGTGTGTGTGTGTGTTAACAAGCTAGATAGTAGAAAAAACTCATCTTTGCACCCAGTGTTTTAGAGAAATTTACAAGACCCAGGTGCGTGTATGTGTATGTGTGTGTGTGTGTCCAGAACAGAGAACTTTAAGTCCCTCCTTGCACCACCACACCTAACCCCCCCTCATCCCCACCCTCCAGGCCGTCCTCTCTTTCTAAAAACAGTTACCTCCATTTTTTTTCCAGCCTGCAGAGCGACACACCCTGTAAGCCACTGTAACATACCCTACCCTCGCTGCCCTGCTCATGGTAGTAGTGGTGGTGGTGGTGCCCTAGGCTGGTTGTGGTTGTGGTGGAGGGAAGCTCATCGCACTAACCGGCAGCTCAATTCCTCTTCAGGACGCTAGAGTTCGTTCACCACTAACACCACCACCACCACCACCACGGCCTCCATCAACCTGCCGTGCACCACCACCATCACCACTTTATCATTCGTCACCACCACTTTACTACTACTATTACTATCCCAGCACCGTTCACCACGTTAACAGTCACGGTGATTACTATTTAGGTGCGTGAGAGATATTCAGATAAAAGGAGTAATATTAGAGATGTCTAAATGAGCTTCCTGAAGTAATAAAAATCCGTAAAAGTAGAAATAGTAGTAGTAGTAGAAGTATTTCACAAACACTTGAATAGAGATCTAAAATGAGGTTACATCTGCCGTGTTTATAGAGTCACACATCTGTTGCATGAGTTTACACTGAGCACTGCGTAACAGGTGTGGGGCTAAGAACAGTATACTTGAGGCTAACACACTCAATGCTGTTAGGGTTCAGCTGTCTTTGCATGCTGTTCCTGTCTTTATTGCAACACACACACACACACACATTGTCTTTACAACAACTCCGCCCGTCTACATAGAGTAATACTTTCCTTCCTTCCTTCCTCACCTCACTCAAGGCAACAGGAATCCTACCTATCCTGTGATCTTTGTAACTTGAAAATAATAAATGAAATCTCGCCTTTATGGAGCAGCGAATTTTCCTTGAATGTTAGAAGCAGAAAGAGAAAATTATTAATATTTGGTAATGTAAATATATCTGTGCATTCCTTAAATTCTTTCGCGTTACATTCACTCTTATGTTAATTCTAGGAAGACTTATTACGCACAGATTTTTTTCTACCGTTTATTGCCTATCATAAGCAGTTTTGTATACCTCACAGCACGGACTGAACTCCCCTCTGCAGAAAAAAAAAGGTAACATATGATACTGTCTACGAAGATATTACAGCAGTGACGAGCATAAGAAAAAAAAATGAATAACGATATGACGAGTAAATTTAACGAAACAAACTGTAGCTAACGGGTTGAGTACTGAAAGGAACAATAATAATGATAAAATTAGCAAATGTAGCGAAATATATTGCAGTGTACACAAAAATCATAACGAGAAAGAATAATAATGATGAACTTAAGTAAATACAACAAAACATATAGTAGTTTATATAAAAATCAATACGAGGAAGAATAATATGGATGAAATGAGTAAATGTAGCAAAATATATTGCAGTTTATATAAGAATCAAACACAAGAAAGAATAATAATGATGTAACATGTAATTCTAACAAGGTCTATTGCAACCTATGTATACCCAGTCTAGTTACTTATCCACTGACCGGTACAACGAACACAAACACGAAACAAGAGGCTTAGAACAACAATGAAAGTAAAACGAAATGAACCTCAACACCCCAACAGGTGAGGCAAACAGGCAGGTAAACGGACCACTGATTGACTCACTGACTGACTAATACATACATACATCGCCTTTCTACAACTCCACGTGGAACTGGTGAAGGAGATGACGTAATTAAGCACCTCAACAGGTAAGAGAGGAGTTTTTTTTTATGATATATGTATGGTTAGAAAAATGTGTGATGATTGTATGTAAATGAGTTAGGATAAAAATAGATGAAAGAAAGATAGAAACGTATTGAAGAAAATAAGAAAATCTGAATGAAATATTATCAAGAAAGAGACGATGAAAAGAAAATTAGATTAAATAAAGATTGAAAGAGTAATTGATTAGAAACAAAGTAAAATATAAATAACAAATAATAAAACAACACAAAACTATATAAAAAGCAAAAGAAAACTAAAGAGAAAGTATATAAAAAAAAAACTAGGAAGAAAATGTCTGAAATATACACACACACAAATAAAATCAAATGAAAGGCGAACAAAGAAACAAACAAACAAAGAAAAGGAAAAAATGCAAAACACTTCCTATATAGTTGCTGAGTAAACACTTGCAATAACAACCAATAAACAAAAGGCACGAGAAAGCAAGAAACAAAAAGGTCAACCAAACACCTGACCTGACCTTCCCTCTTTCCAGTATGACCTTCCCTTCCCTCTTCCCAGTATGACCTGACCTGACCTCAGTTTCCACAGCATCACCTCAGTCACCTCACACACCCATACTAAATCCCTTCTCTTTTTCCCTTAAGACCGTCCCCTGACTCACCCTCATTCTCCCCCCCCCCCCTCTCTCTCCACTGCTTCCACCCACGCAAGGCTTCCCGTCCCTCCACACCCACATTCCTCCCCTTGTTCCATCCACCTTTATCAGGGGAAGGAAAGGGTCAATAATATGACCCAAAAATAGAAGGCAAGATTGCAGGATCAATAATGAATTTTGTTGGTTTAAGTATAAGAGGAGGAGGAGGAGGAGGAGGAGGAGGAGGAGGAGGAGGAGGAGGAGGAGGAGGAGGAGGAGGAGGAGGAGGAGGAGGAGGAGGAGGAGGAAGTGTTAAGCTACGTATATATGTTTGTAAAAGAGCTATTTTTCTGTTTACTTATGGGGGGAACGATACTAAACTCTGCTTCATTACTCTCTCTCTCTCTCTCTCTCTCTCTCTCTCGGAAAAGGTAACGTCACACCTTAGTCATTCCTGAGTCACGTCAAGATTAGTGAGTCACAGAACACTAGCTACAGCGGTCATCCCCTTAAACACACACACACACACACACACACACACACACACACACACACACACACACCTACACACACACACGAGGGAGTAAGACCGGATGCTGATGAGTCCCCCAAAAAATGTATACATGTATGTGTATGTATATATGTGTGTGTGTGTGTGTGTGTGTGTGTGTGTGTGTGTGTGTGTGTGTGTGTGTGTGTGTGTGTGTGTGTGTGTGTGTGTGTGTGTGTGTGTGTGTGTGTGTGGAATATGTATAATAACAGTATCAACATAATTGTCAGTATCATCAATAGTCCATGTTGATAATAAACTTTTATCCTAACTTTTTACTCTCTCTCTCTCTCTCTCTCTCTCTCTCTCTCTCTCTCTCTCTCTCTCTCTCTCTCTCTCTCTCTCTCTCAAATACACAAACAATCAATTCCTCAAACTAATCAAACAACAACGAAGAAAATATAAAACGATTTCTAAATTAATTAAAACTTATTTCTTTTTCCATCTTCGTAACTTTCCCTTTTATCCACAAAAACCTTTACTTTCACTCAAACATTCCCATGAATCAGCATTAAATTAAAAGAGAAAAAGAAGAAAAGATAAAAAAATATATAGTGACATTTAACATTTCTCTAATTAACGTATTCTTTCACGTATATTACAACCTTGTGTTATGTTATATATACACGTAATGTTAAAAGAATATATAAGAGTGAAAAAGCTAAAAGAAATATGTATACCTAAAGGAAACAAACACAATTGCTTTTTTTAGACTTCGAACAAACAACTTTTTCTCCACTTAAAAAATAAAAAAATAAAAATAAAATAAAATACAAAAGTTAAAAGAATCACTATAACAGTCAAAGGAATTACAGTAGAACGACATTTTACAGTTACAATTTCATAATCATTTTTCCCTCCCTTGCATCACCTTTCCCACAACTGTCCTTTCCTCTCCCCTCCCTTTCCATCCTTCCCCTCACTTTTCCCCTCCTCGACCCCTTGCCACACCTAATTTACACCCAAGACTGATGAAGAGTGACGGCCAGAAGCCTCCTCCTCCTCCTCCTTTCCTCTCTCCAGTTTTCTCTTCTTAATTACGTAGACAACAAAAGTAGTGAGTTTCAGATATTTCCAGATTTCCAGCATTTTCCAGGGTGAGGGGGTGAAGGGGTATATTGATGGGGTGATTATATTAATGGGAGTAAAAACCCGATGTGATGGGAAGGTATAGGAGTGAAGGGATGGGGTGAGTGTGTGAAGGGGAGGTGGTGGGGTGAAGGGGAGGAGGTGAGGGAAGCCATAAAATTGCATTGAAGACAAAAAATATACGGATTCATAAGTCAATGACCTAAAATAGAGCAAAAATATGTATTCTCTCTCTCTCTCTCTCTCTCTCTCTCTAAGGGTAAGAAAGGGCTAGAGGCAATTTTCGGCAGTGGTTATCAAGACAATCCATCAGAGGAAGGTAAGGCTATTATTTTTTTTTTTTTTATACGTCATTATCTTCAACCATTTTGTCCTTTGTAATTAAGTAGCAGATAGGTAATTGTTGGTTATTATTATTATTATTATTGTTATTATTATCATTGTTGTTGTTGTTGTTATCCTGTCCCTTCAACCTGATCTCAAGGCCACATCACTAACTAACAAACTTACCACACCACAACTTGCAACACCACCACCACCACCACCACAAAAGTTCACCTCAGCACTATCTCACATTCTCCACATTTTCCCCATCAACACCACACTCTGAACCCGACCTCACACTAAGAGAAAACATTAAATAGTTATAGCCTAAAGTGGAATTCTACCTACACTTCTATCGATTGGAGTTACGAGGAAAGGTGACGAGGAGGATGTGGAAGGTTGAAAGTGGATGAGAGAGGTAAGGTGAGGAAGGGAAAGGTTCGCGTGAGGCGCATCAAACATTGGTTTAAAAGAAAGAAAGAAGAGAAAAGAAAGATCGAATCGCATCTTAGGATTACAACACAAGGATTCACTAGTGTTTTGTAATCCTATAGTAACATACAGGTGCATATACAGGTACTCCAGCACACCTGTATGTACTTTGACGTGGGTTTGAGTTTGCTAATACGCGACACACACCTTCACTTCACCAATACCAACGCTACACTGCCTCCCTAATCCCTCTCTCCACTGTTCCCTTCCTCTCCCTCCCCCCACCACCACCACCACCACCACTACCACTAACACCTGAAGAACCCTCCCACTTCATCCCCACCCCCCACCAGCCGTGCCCTCTGGCGAACACCTGTATGGGTTTACCGCCCCCACCACCCACAACCCCCACCTCCTCCCCCCTAAACCTTCTCTCTCTCTCTCTCTCTCTCTCTCTCTCTCTCTCTCTCTCTCTCTCTCTCTCTCTCTCTCTCTCTCTCTCTCTCTCTCACTTCCTGCCCACACATGCCATTCACAAACCTAACTTTCTGGAAAAGACAATAAAAGAGAAATAAAACAGAATATAAGATACGGAGAGAGGGAGAGAGAGAGAGAAAGAATGAGATAAGTTTAAGGAAAAGTTTATAATGATGTTAAAGCAAGCAAAGGGAAAATCTAAAGGGTGAAGGGCATTGGTGTGGCCAGCCTGTGACTCCCCCTTAGGCCACAGTTAGCCTTGTCATCCCCCCCCTCCCCCCCCTCACCACTCCCTAACTCCCCACCCCATTCCACTTACTCCTTACCACCCCACCATTCTCCCCTAGTCTTCCTCTCCCCACTACTCCCTCCCTCCCACCCAGCACTTTCACCCCTTCCTCTCTCTCCCATCCTCCCTCTCATACTCGCTGCTCCTCCTCCTCCTCCTATCACTTCTTAAATATCTAACCACTTGAACAGCTTGCTTTCTATAAACAGCCTTTTACTAAGGAAAAATTATTCTCTCTCTCTCTCTCTCTCTCTCTCTCTCTCTCTCTCTCTCTCTCTCTCTCTCTCTCTCTCTCTCTCTCTCTCTCTCTCTCATAAATACCGATGCAACGTAAGGACAATGTTGAAAGCAAATTTATGGCTGCAATTAAACACCAATTAATTTTACTCAAAGAAAACATTTGCCATTAATATAAAAAAAATCGCAGCTCTACAGACAAATGGATGGATGGCTAGACAGACAGACAGACAGACATACATACATACATACATACACAGACAGAAAAATAATTAAATCCCTTTATAGAAGTCGTATTATTTTCAGCCTTAACTTTACACTATTAAACTATTAAATAATTATATAATATGAGTGACCTGTCAACACACACACACACACACACACACACACACACACACACACACACACACACACACACACACACACACAACACATGTAATTAATATAGTAAATAACCACATCTGTTTGACACGCGGAAGTGGTGTGGGTCGCGTTACCATGGCGATTCAGAACCAGGAAGGAAGGAAGGAAGGAAGGAAGGAAGGAAGGAAGGAAGGAAGGAAGGAAGGAAGGAAGGAAGGAAGGAAGAAAAGAGGAAGATAAGAGAAGAGAAGGAAAGAGTCAGGTATATCAGAAAACCTTTACAAAATATACCTAAGTCCTCCATAATAAGTATAAAACTTATAATTATACTAAGGGAGAAACGGGAAGCTAGCTCATTCCTCGCGAGACTCAAAGAAAACGGAAGCTAATCAATGAGATTTTTCAAGCCTGCATTTTCTACGTGGGAAATATTGCTTTGTTTACTAATGCGTCAAGGTTGCAGGGGTGATTATCCTTGCAATTAAGAGTGCTTGGAGGTAATAGGCTGTTAATGGAGGTTAATGGGTCAATGGGTGTAGTCCATTTTAGGGTTTTGCCAGTGGGTCACCTCAAAGGAACACAAGGTAGAATAATCATCAGCAATCCAAGTTTTTTTTTTTTAAGAGTTGTAGATGTTATGGAATTTGTTAGGTTAGGTAAGGTTAATGTTAGGTTAGGTTAGGTTAGGTTAAGTTAAGTTAATGTTTGCTAATGTTTATAATCACGTGAGAATCGTTGTTTGCAAACCGAGGTATTTAAAGGCGTGTTAGTTTTTGCAACGGTGTAACTAATGGTAATGATGTTTACTGTGGGATGGGGTGAGCCAGCGATGTTGGGAATGTTTAATGATGTTGATAATGAGCGAGTGAAGGGTACTGGTGTTGTTTACCGGGTTATGGTGATGACTATGTGGTGTTTACTGTGGTTTAGGGAAGTGTAAGGTGTATTAGCAGAAAATAAATGTGAGAAATAACACACAAAATAAAATGTTCACTGATGGGGAAAGAAACGATTAAAGAAGAGAGAATAGAGAGAGAGAGAGAGAGAGAGAGAGAGAGAGAGAGAGAGAGAGAGAGAGAGAGAGAGAGAGAGAGAGAGAGAGAGAGAGAGAATGAAGAATATATATGACTGCAAATTTAATTAACGTTTTTGAAAGCCCAGTGGCATTTCATGAACATACTCATTATTAGGATGTTCAATTATGAAATACGCTCTCTCTCTCTCTCTCTCTCTCTCTCTCTCTCTCTCTCTCTCTCTCTCTCTTTTTTTTTCTCTCTCTCTCTCTCTCTCTCTCTCTCTCTCTCATCGTGACAGATTTTCGATACTGGAGAGCAAATAATGTGAAAATGTTAACACTAAATTCACTGCAAACTCGAACTCAAAGGAGGAGGAGGAGGAGGAGGAGGAGGAGGAGGAGGAGGAGGAGGAGGAGGAGGAGGAGGAGGAGGAGGAGGAGGAGGAGGAGGAGGAGGAGGAGAAGGAGGAGGAGGAGGAGGAGGAGGAGGAGGAGGAGGAGAGGGTGGGACTTAAAGAAGAACTGTGGGTGTAGAAGTGGATGTAGAGTTTTAAAGGGCGTTCTCTCTCTCTCTCTCTCTCTCTCTCTCTCTCTCTCTCTCTCTCTCTCTCTCTCTCTCTCTCTCTCTCTCTCTCTCTCTCCTTCACCTTTTTGCACCACCACCATCACCACCTCACGCACCTGTCATAAGAGTAATTAAAACTCACCTTTGCCCCCTCCATCACTAACAAGGCAGGAACCAGATCAACTTCTTACCTGTGAAAAAAATATATATACAGGTTAATATACAGGTAACGTAAGGAGTAAAATAACAACAACTACTATATATACTATTTGCATATTGTTACTATTACTACTACTACAATTCTAATATAAGTAGGTAAGGTAAGGTAAGGCAGGCAATTCAGTACACTAATAAACGCTTTCAACTTCAAAAAGAAAAAGAAAAAACCTTGACCAATATAATACAATAGTTGGCCTTAAAATTAATTGCTTCCGGAATGATTAATAATAACAACTTTCCATAGAAAACGAATACTCGATTACCGTTGATTATTTCTAGTTAAAGTAAGGGAGAGTGGATGGGAGGGAGGGAAAGACGAGGTTAAGGAAGGAGGAATGAAGGAAGGAAGGAAAGGGGGAGGAAATGGGATTGGAATGGAAGAGGAAGTGAAGAGGAAATAAAGAGGAAGAGAGGGAGGGAGGAAGAGGAGGTAGACGAGAGCTATGATTTACATAATCAGCTCATTTAAATAATTCCCACAGTGAAGAGGAGGACGAAGAGGAGGAGAATGAGGAGAATTAGGAGGACAAAGAGGAGAAGGAGGAAGAGGATAAGCAAAAGAAGGAGGAGAAGGATGATGATAAAACAAGGGAAAGAAAAATGTAAAAAACAAGAAAACAGATAAATAAAATTAAAATAAATCGTAGTTCTGAGTTAAAGAAATATATAACAAAGGGAATGAAATAAAAAAAGAAAGAAAGAAAGAAATAAAGAAACATAGTACAGTATATATCCAATTCTCGTTACGTAACAATAACCTTCAAGATCTTCCTCCTTACTTTTTTTCCTGGTATGTTTTTTTTTTCCCTTCCTCTACTATTAGCTACTAAGTGAAGTCTGTCCCTGCAGTTATACCAAATAAAAATGAATTCTCTAATGATCTCTGCAACACACATACACACACACACACACACACACACACACACACACACACACACACACACACACACACACACACACCTAAGGGACAACAAAAAAAAGTGAACTGTACCCAACCTCTTAACACATTGCTGAACACAGAAATACACTTAAAAAACAAGATTAAGAAAAATTATCTTATTTCTTTCATGATTCACATAAAAAACAAATCATTATAAATCTCAACTTAACTGATAATACCAAGACATAACAACACACTAATCAATCATTAAACAGATAAATTAGGTATATACTTGATCATTTAAATTTAATCAAGATAATTCAACAGGTTTTTCATCTACATTCATTTACGTGTCATGGAAAGTGGGAGAGATAATGATATGTAAAGGGGAAGGGACGTGAGGAGGAGGAGGAGGAGGAGGAGGAGGGAGGAGGAGGAGGAGGAGGAGGAGGAGGAGGAGGAGGAGGAGGAGGGGTTACAAGGGTACATAAAGATGCTTACTTACTCCTCATCATGTTTATAGAGAGCACAGACCCAAGCCATTGATAATCTTAGCCAATAGTAGTTGATTAAAATTACAACAGTATAGCCTTCCTAGGAGTGTTATATGTATTATACACGAGATAGCCATTTTGTATTGTTTCCCATTTTCTACCAATGCGTTAATAGAAAACAGGTAATTTTACGGGATAGCTATTATGTAGTGAGGTGCTTCTAGGTGTTACGTGACATCCGCTGTTGTTTTATCGTATAATTTTCTTTCTTCCATATATATTTCACCCAAAACACTATAATTTATTCCTATTCTCCTTATCTCACCTTTCTATCTTTACCTTCCTCCATCCATCCACGGAATAGAGAGAGAGAAAGGAAAATGAATAATTCCCTCTCTCTGTTATTCTTAAGCCTATCTTCAAATTCCCTGGCCATTACTTGCCTGCCTGCTTAGGGGGAATAGTAAATGATGTCCCTGAACACTACCACAGCACACCACAACATTCTATTAATATATAAACAGCACGAATATGAATTATCAACATTATCACCAACATAATATTTAACACTGACTCTAAGCCTGGAGGAGGAGGAGGAGGAGGAGGAGGAGGAGGAGGAGGAGGAGGAGGAGGAGAAGGAGGAGGAGGAGGAGGAGGAGGAGGAGGAGGAGGAGGAGGAGGAGGAGGAGGAGGAGGAGGAGAAGAAGAAGAAGAAGAAGAAGAAGAAGAAGAAAGAGAAGAAGAAGAAGAAGAAAAAAGAAGAGGAGGAGGCCTTGTAAAACACTATAGTGGGGTCAGCTTTGATTTGGTCTTATCACCTTGGAATTCTCCCACACACACACACACACACACACACACACACACACACACACACACACACACACACACACACACACACACGAGCGCCAGGACAGGTGACATACTGAGGTGTGACGCAATGCACTCTTGACACCTAGAATGTATGTTATTTAGGTTGTTGTATCTGCACCCCAAGCTTGCACTCTATGCCAATGGTGCTGTTGTTGTTGTTGTTGTTAGTGGTGGTGGTGGTGGTGGTGGTGGTGGTGGTGGTGGTGGTGGTGGTGGTATGAAAAGAAAATCAGTACAAGACTACTATCACTATTCCACTTTTTATACTATACTACTTTACTACTACTACCACTACTACTACTACTACTACTACTACTACTACTACTACTGATGATGATGATGCTATTCCCATTACTTCCATAACAGTAGTAATAGTTGTAGTAGTAGTAGTAGTAGTAACATACATCTATTGACCTGATCTGGTGCAAAGTAAACCCATTAAGTAAGGTCCCAAAGTAGCCTAACTGGAGGTCATATTTCCCCTCTCGCCTTGCCTTGGGTCACGGGGCGGGGGCAGGGCGGGGCATCAGGAGCGAGGGAGGAGTGGAAGGAGAGACAGACAGGGAGGGGAAAGGAGGAAGGAGAGGGGACCAAGCTCGCTCTCTCTCCCTCCCTCCTCCCTTCCTTTCCCCTCGCCTGTGTCCCCTCTGCCACCACCACGCCTGTCTGATCAATACCACAGGTGGGCGCCGGCGGGAGGGTGTGTGTGGGCGTGTGTGTGTGTGTGTGTGTGTGTGTGATCGGTACGTACATTCATACATACATACATACATTGCTTTTTACAGACTTATTTCCTCTCGTTTACTTTACTGT
>JAXIVD010002134.1:5000-10000 GCA_036785275.1 Cancer borealis
TAACTCAGAAGTTAATACACAGTCACAATAACATAGAAATTACCGTGAAAAATATATATTGTACACCATGAAATATTTTGTAGGGGAATAGGGGACCATGCGGTTTTGAAACCACGTTGTCCTTCTTTAAGAGAAGGAAATTGGTATCCTCCACTTATAATAGATCTCAATAGGGGTTTACATATATTGTCAGGCTACTGGGGAAGATTATGGATTATATATTAATGGTGAGAGGCATTGAATTTCACAAATATTGAGGGATTTCGAGAGCGATGTCACTCACCTGTGGACGTGATCAATGTTGAGCTCCGAGTGACGCTCTCTGGGAAAAAGGCGGGAGATGAGAAGGGGGAAGGGGGGGTTTCGAGGATATTCCTCCTTTGATCTTATTATTAATTGATTATTGAGACGTGAAATAGTTATCAGTTTATAGGAAATTAATTTTGACGCAAAATAAGTGACATTTAGATATCTATTGAACCTGATCTCTGGATTACTATATAGGGGAAAATTCTGGTGTACGTGACTTTTTGTACGTCACGGGCCCCGGGGCATGATCGCCTCACATGATGCAATATTACGTCATCCTTAACAAAGTTTTGTGAGAAGATAACTAAGTAGGTTAATTATATTAGACTATGGAGAGCATTTTGACAAGTTAATGACTATTAATGGTGATTAGATTATGATACTAATTTCTTTCCATAGAAAACTGTCTGGTGGGAGGGGTTGACTGCATAGGATTTGAAAGTTTGGAGAAACAATTCTAATATAAACATTAATATAAACATATAGTATAAAATTATGAATGATATGTGAGTAAAAACATTTATATAATGCAGTATCCCCTTGGGAATACAGGATCTAAGGGCAGACTAAACAAAACAAAAAGGTACATTCAGTAGGCCTATTTGAGATTAACTTGGAGGCATCACACGTGTGTGTTGGTGCGTGTGTGCGTGAGAGAGGCAGGGAGGGTGTCTCCATTCCCCAAGGCCGGCCGCGAGCCTAGTCACCCTAGAGAAGTCAATGACACTCGCGACGGAAAGATCACTGCTCAAGGAACATCAAACACTGTGCCTCCGTCTGCACCACAACACCACAACACCACAACACAAGGCATAACATAATTTTTAGATCCCATGGAAATCAGATTGAAAACAGTGCTTGGTGTGCCATGAGGAGAGAATTGTGGATGCACCGAGGCGACCTTGTGTGCTTTCTGCCGCAGAGGGTTATCTTCGACACCTGCTCAGGGTGATGAGAGTGATGAGGTAGTGGTGACAGCGCACCACGCGGCCAACACTAGTAATGGTGAGGTGTTATATCACTGCAGTGCAATTGAAGTATCCACATAATATATTGTGGTCGGTTCATTTGAAATCAACTGAAAGACAAGAGCTCAGTGGTCCGTCAGGGATGAGGGGCACCAGCAAGGGACGAGCCTCATGTAGGGATCAGTGCCCACATACCAAGCCTGACTGTGGCCCACACCACACTTCCTGGTACTGGCAGCAGGGCAGATTTGTGTTGCTGCCTCGTGGCCCAAGACTCTTTACTCAATGAGTCTCACTCCACGTGAAGATTCATGAATTCATAAAGATGCAACAGTGAGTACCAATGTGTCACTGAGACGCCTCAATTATCCCACGTTGGGCAAGATTGGTGAGCATCTCCAGCAGCAATGTGTGTTGAGGGCCGCTGCCACCCTCTTAGTACGCCGATCTGGCCAACGCTGCGCATCCTAGGGAGGGTGAAATGACCCCGTGACGGGAAGGTTGAGCACACCAGGACTGGGACACACACACTACAATGTGACCTGCACGCCTCTCTACTCACCAAGTTAACCACAATACACATGACGTTTTTCATGTCTAGCATAATAATATTCACATTACATCTGCATATATATATATATATATATATATATATATATATATATATATATATATATATATATATATATATATATATATATATATATATATATATATATATACACGCGCAGCTACAGCGTGCCCCAACTTTACTTGTCTGACCCCTTGCTGTGATGGTATTTTTTCGCTGACCTTATATTGATTTATAGTGGCAGTGCTTTCCTTCCAGATGTCCTCTAATATCTTCAAGTATATTTCCTCTACTCCTTGTCTCCGGAGTGTTTTCATAACTTCTGAGGTTTCCACTGAGTCGAAGGTTTTTTCATCTTAGATTTTCATTTAAGTTGATTTATAAATTTCGGCAGCGAAGGCATTGACGAGCCACGTGTATCAAGTTATTTTGAATATTTGTGAATCGAGCACTTTGCATAATAAAGTGTTCATATATGGAGAAAATAGAGTAATTAAAGCAAAAGATAAAGACCAAGGCATCCCTTACACTAGTAAACTTTGTAATTCTCTTCTTTTGTCTGTTTTTCCACCTCTTTGACTTGAACTCTTTCAAGACACCTCTAATGTTAACTAGGCCTCCAACCCTTGCTTCTTTTCTCCTACGGTCCTATTTACAGGGTCTGGCGACAAGTAGGATTTTTTTTTCTACGTATCTTTGTTTTCCCTTAGCCAGTATCCTTTTAATGTAAATAAACAAAATATAAAATGTAAAGCAATGCAAGTAAGTGTTGCTATCTAGTAGTAGATTCCATTTAACCGAGAAGACCAACAACAGTAATTGAAACGTTTGTCATTTCTCTTTTTTTACACTTTATGCACAGCTTTTTGAAGAGGTTTTATATGTCGACATTAACCTTGCAGCTGAGTTACGTCATCAGCTTCACTGCTTTGAGTGTTGTAACATTCTTACTCCTTTCATCATGTCTGCTGGTACTTTTATCATTTAAACCCATCTCAGAATATTAATTATCACTGCCATTATTGTGTGTGTATATATATGCAAATATATATATATATATATATATATATATATATATATATATATATATATATATATATATATATATGTATATATATAGGCGGATCACGCTAGCAGGAGACTGCCTATGTGTGTGTATGTGTGTGTGTGTGTGTGTGTGTGTGTGTGTGTGTGTGTGTGTGTGTGTGTGTGTGTGTGTGTGCCAATAAGGCTTTGCACTATTTCACTTTCAGAAACTTGAATTGCTCTTATCCAATCCTTCTTTGTTTCTCGCCTTCTCGTATAGTTTCACCTTTATTCATTCAATCAACGTAATAACATCAAAGCTACGGAGAAAACTAGATTATTTTTATTAGTTTTCAGGCAGCAGGACCTTCATTGTTTCATAAGGTGTTCAGGTGTGCAGCGTCACGTCTTCAGACACGATAACAGACAACAAGTCAATTAATCATTTAGTTGGAAAGATGACGCCGCGCAATGCACACACCGTCCACATCCTTTCCGTCTTCCCGGACATTGGTGACGCCATCTCCAGGATTCTGCCGGAGATAACGGTAGTCAATGTGCTTACCCAAGGCTTTGATTTCCAACGTTATCGCTCGTACATCAAAAGAGATTTAACAGAAGAAGAATTCACTTCCTTGTCGAAGGCAGAAATTTTGGTTGCCGATCCACCGATACTAACAAAAGTACTGTTACAAAAAGGACTCCCCTTCCTGGAACAACTTCGTTGGACACATGTTACGTGGGCAGGTGTCGATGGGGTGGTGAAAGTTCTTGGACCGGGTATCGAACCACCCTTCACTCTGACCCGCACCATCAACGCAGCGAAGACCCTCATGCTGGCCGAGTACGTGGTGGCCCAGATTGTGTGCCACGAGCGCGGCTGGATGGACAGCTACATGAAGCAGGTGAATAAGGACTGTAGTGGGTGGCACACCAACCGTGACTTTCGCAGCCTCGGCCAGCTGACGGTAGGCGTGATGGGCCTCGGCAAGATGGGCCTCACCACAGCTAAGGCACTCAAGGGGTTTGGGTGCCGCATACATGGCCTTGCCCGGACCCCTCGATCCTGTGCCTCCACGGAACTCTATGTGGACCAGCTGTGGCACGGGCAGGAGGGCCTCGCTGGCTTCCTAAAGGACTGCGATTACCTAGTGAACATGCTGCCTTCCACGCCCTTCACGCGCGGCCTGCTCGGAGGCGCAGTGCTCAGCGGTGCCAGCAAGAGGCCGGTGCTAGTCAACGTAGGCCGCGGGGACATTATAAGCGAGGCGGACCTGCTGAAGGCGCTGGAGGAGGGCTGGCTCTCCGCCGCCGTGCTGGACTGCTTCGAGAAGGAGCCAGTCCCTGAGGACAGCCTCCTCTGGACACATCCAAAGATGGTGATGACGCCCCATAATGCCGCCAGCAGCACCGTAGAACACCTTCGTGATTGCGTTGTGGAGAAATTCACTACCAACTTTGCTGAATTCCTGGCCGGCCGGCCATTAGACGGGCAAGTAGATTGGCAAGCCGGGTACTAACGACCACCACCATTACTATCATGATCGCTACCATCACCACCAAAAAAGCAGCCGCTGTAGTGCCAACAACAGCTTCATACCCGCAGTAACACCACCAGTAACACTAGAAATAACGACAGTACGTAACGAAAGAAAAAAATATCTATAACAACAACAATAGCAAAAACAACAGTAATAGCAGCAACAGCAGCACCACGGCGGCCAACTCTCGACCCACGTCCCAGACCGCCAAGTCTGCCCTGCAGCACACCTTACGCCTACGAGACATTGTATTGTGCAGCACCACTAAAGCCATACACAGACACATAAAAAAACACAAAACTAAACATGCAATATTCTATTTCAATCAAAATCAGTCGTTGCCATCGCTGTAGATTTAAAAAAAAAAAAAAAAAAAAAAAAAAAAAAAAAAAATATATATATATATATATATATATATATATATATATATATATATATATATATATATATATATATATATATATATATATATATATATATATATATATAGTCTGATGACTGTAAGGAATGTTTGTCTTCAAGAATATGGAAAATTTAGATGGCTGTGACGTCAGTCATAAGTGTAATCTGCACGCTCGTCAGGGA
>JAXIVD010002134.1:12500-17500 GCA_036785275.1 Cancer borealis
GTGTGTGTGTGTGTGTGTGTGTGTGTGTGTGTGTGTGTGTGTGTGTGTGTGTGTGTGTGTGTGTATGTGTGTGTGTGTGTGTGTGTGTGTGTGTGTGTGTGTGTGTGTGTGTGTGTGTGTGTGTGTGTGTGTGTGTGTGTGTTCTTTTCTATCTGTTTCCTCCAGGTGGTTCATCAATTTATGAATTGTAGTTAAGTCTCCTCTTTTTCTTGTTTCTTTTAGTGTTGTTAGATGCATTTCTTTTAATTTATCCTCATATGTTAGGTCTTCCAATTCTGGCACCATCTTAGTTGCAATTCTCTGTATTTTTTTATTTCAACTCATGCTTTTTCTTGTGCGGGGACCATATTACTTCTGCATATTCCAGTTTTGGTCTGATCATTGTAAACATTTTTTTATATCTTTATCTAAGAAATTAAAAGCCATCCGTATATTTCTTAAAATCCAAAAAGTGTCACCAAATATTATATTTATATGTTTCTCTGGTGATAAGTTATCCTGTATTACTACTACCAAATCTTTCTCTTCCTTTGCTATTGATATAATATTTTCCCCTAATTTATACATCCATAGTCTATAATTAAGCAGTTTTTCTTTGTTTCCATTCTTATAAATAAGCATTATATCAGCTCTTTTTCATTCTTTAGGGACTTGTTCTGTTTTAATAGAACACTCAATTATATCATGAATTGTCTCAGCCATTTCTTGTCTACACTCCTTCAAGATGTATCCTGATACTCCATATGGTCCTATTGCTTTCCTTTCATCCAGTTTCTTCATCATTTCCTTTTTCTCTTCTCTATTTATTCTGGTTTCCCACATCTCATTTTTTCACTTTTCTCCTCGTGGCTCCATGAAGTCAAATTCAGTTGTAAATACTTTCTGAAAATTCTTTCGTGTTTTTTTGTTTTATTTTTCCATTAATAAATCTATAAAACAGCTTTGGTTCTTTTTTACATTTATCAACTATATATTTTTTTCATATCTCTTCTCTTCTTATCTTCTTACCCTTACATATTCACTCCTTTCTATTTTATATTTTTCTTTTCTTTCTTGCATTGGTTTTCTTTTCATTTTCCTCCCTGCTTCATCTCTTCTCTTTTTAGCTCTTTCACACTTTCCTTTACATTTTTTATGTTACTTTATCTACATGTGGTGTTTCTTACGTAGCTGAGGCTGTGCGAGGCTGGATACTGTTTTTCCTTTTGAAATCAGAAACTTTGTTATTTAGTAACCTGGTAAGACGAGCTGCTCAAACTCGATTGAGGTGCAGGCCATTAATCTTGAAAGTTTATTATGAAAGTCATCCCAATAGTTAATGAAATCGATACTTTACTTTGTACAAATGGACATAAGACGGTTATTCGGGCTGAAGGCCTTGTTGTAAAAAGCTCCAGGGAAGTAATCCTGAAAGAATTATTTTGTTAGATTTACACTTATACCGTTGAATCATCCGCCTGTATTACTCCAGCAGCTCCTCTGATCTGGTGTTCATGACGCCATTTGTATCTGCATGAATAATTGATACTATTTTTATCTGCCATACTGGTTGCCTCATCGCAGGCTTTTTTTTCTATATCACAAACCTTTGGCGCCAGTAGGCTTTATTTTTCATAGAGGCATGATGGACTTGCCTCTTCTTGCCTGTTATTTTGCGTTGGATTTTAGATTTTTTATAGTGACGCCTCGAATGTTTACGTTCTCTCTTGAATATGTTGGGAACGACGAGAGGCTAATCGTTGTTACAGCCTCAAATACATATAAACATTCTAAGTCCCGTCTGAGGACAGTATGGCAGCAATTTGGGTAATATTTGGGACCCTAGGTTCGCATGCCCGAACGCTTGACCACTGTACCACCGCCGTCCAAACGACCACCAAACATGCACATCCGTTTTCTGGTGGATCTTGCTGTCACGCAGAATTCTTGAAGCTGTTCTCTAACGATGAATCGCCAATGCGTCTCGTCTAATGGTCCTTTTATTCATCTTTCGCCAAGATCTTGAAACTGTTACAAGTTGTGATGGGTAAAAATTATTTATTATTAGTTCATCGGACACCATTTCACACGGGAGTGAATAGTACTTCCTCCTGAATTACATGATCAAGGAGACTTACAGCATCTTGTTTTGTAGGAGCTACAACGGCGTAACTCTTTGACCGATGTGTAGGTAAAGTATAGATGGTAAAACTCCGACGTTTCATGTGACAAACTCCTGTAAAACATGGATAGTTTTTTTTAAGTTCATCGTGATCCTTTTGCAAGACACACAGATGGCAGGCGAATCTGAAAAGAAATCTGCCGCAAAACTCCGATCGCATACATCGTACTCAAGGCCATGTCACACTGTGCCTCAAATCGTGGGTAAGTCACCCTGGTGGTCACCGCAAGACACTCAAATCGAGGCGTGCGAGGCAAGGGACGCTCGCCAATAGTTTTTCGACGGGGATGGATTAGTAGCTCGCGTCAGAAGACTAACCAAGCCCTCACACTCACCAAGTCACAATGTCGCAAAAATATTAACTCCACTGTCATCGTGAGGACATTATTCAGCTCTTAGAACTATACAAGGATAACGTGTGCTTCTGGCAAGTAAAACATAGCTCGTATAAAGACAGAAATGCCAACTAAGATGAAATATTTAGGACTATGTACATTTCAACACTCAATATAGTTAATAATCTTTACAAAATGTATTACTTATATATGTACAAATAATCGTGTATAATGTTTAGACGGTACATATAGTAATGATGGCGAAACCTAGACGTTAATGTGGGTATTCATGTGTACCGTTGATATCAGGTAAGGAAACCAGCAGCAAGGCGGCACGTCCAAACACAGGTCAGACGGAGACAAACCTATAGTCCACTTTCGTATTTCCAATTTTTTTTGTGATTCTGTCCCTACCAAAGTATCTTCTTGACTAAAGGAAACATTCCTGGAAGAAAACAAGATATTCAATGGAAAATAATCAGAGCCATTGCATCATATCACGATCCGTTGGAAAGCAAAACTTTGCTGAAGGAGGCATGGAGTTCCCTGACCGAGCATCACTTCATTATACTGGTTTACAATTCACAGTTTATGAGCCGTCGATAACGATGAAGTTCAAGCCGTTTGTCTGCCAGTGTAAAATATAGAAGGGGAAAAACAAGGCAAAGGAATACGAATGAAGACAAAGATAGTTTAAGAAGGTCTGGTAGAAAGAGCAGGATGTAGGTGTCTAGGAAAGAGGCAGTGCCAGGTGGCAAATGGAGGTGAGAAGAGGTAAGAATGGTACAAGGACACAGCTTAAGTGATGATGAGAAGGAGTTGTCAAGGAAGGTAATTCAGTTATAGATGCAGTGGAAGCGAGAAGTGGTGACGCAAGACAGCCACGTCAAGCTAGCAGGACAGTTCCACCGAAAGTAGCGCTGCCTCTCCCAAACCAATAAGACTGCATCATTTTACTTTCAGAAACATGAATAACTCAAATAAAATCCTACTTTGTTTCTCACCTCCTCGTATCATTTCACATTCATTCATTTAAACTACGTAATAACCACAAAACTATATAGAAAAAAAGGACTGTTATTACAGTTTCTGTAAGATATTCAGGTGTGCAGCATCATTAAAAGAAAACACATTTCTTATTTAGTTAGAGAGATGACGCCGCGCACTGCACACACCGTCCACATCCTTTCCGTCCTCCCGGACATTGGTGACGCCATCTCCAGGATTCTGCCGGAGATAACGGTAGTCAATGTGCTTACCCAAGGCCTTGGTTTCCAAGATTTTCACATAAACATACAAACAGACTTAACAGAAGAAGAATTCACTTCTTTGTCGAAGGCAGAAATCTTGCTTGCCGATCCACCGTTACTAACAAAAGTACTGTTACAAAAAGGACTCCCCTTCCTGGAACAACTTCGTTGGACACATGTTACGTGGGCAGGTGTCGATGGGGTGGTGAAAGTTCTTGGACAGGGTATCGAACCACCCTTCATTCTGACCCGCACCATCAACGCAGCGACGACCCTCATGATGGCCGAGCACGTGATGGCCCAGATTGTGTGCCACGAGCGCGGCTGGATGGACAGCCACATGAAGCAGGTGAACAAGGACTGTAGTTGGTGGCAAACCGACCGTGACTTCCGCAGCATCGGCCAGTTGACGGTAGGCGTGATGGGCCTCGGCAAGATGGGCCTCACCACAGCTAAGGCACTCAAGAGGTTTGGGTGCCGCATACATGGACTTGCCCGGACCCCTCGGTCCTGTGCCTCCACGGAACTCTATGTGGACCTGCTGTGGCACGGGCAGGAGGGCCTCGCTGGCTTCCTAAAGGACTGTGATTACCTGGTGAACATGCTGCCTTCCACACCCTTCACGCACGTCCTGCTCGGAGGCGCAGTGCTCACCGGTGCCAGCAAGAGGCCGGTGCTGGTCAACGTGGGCCGCGGGGACATCATAAGCGAGGCGGACCTGCTGAAGGCGCTGGAGCAGGGCTGGCTCTCTGCCGCCGTGCTGGACTGTTTCGAGAAGGAGCCAATCCCTGAAGACAGCCTCCTCTGGACACATCCAAAGGTGGTGATGACGCCCCATAATGCCACCACCAGCACCGCAGAATCCAATCGTGATCAAGTTGTGGAGGAATTCACTACCAACTTTGGTGAATTCCTGGCCGGCCGACCACTAGACGGGCAAGTTGATTGGCAAGCCGGGTACTAACGGGGCGGTGGGGCGCCAATAGGGAGGCGGCAAATCACGCTAGCAGGAGACAGCCTGAAGGCGTGGTGACCACCTTTACCAAAATCGTCGCAGTGCAGTGTGATGACAGTTCTTCAGGGGATGGTACGGATGTGGCCGAGACGTTTAACACTTGCCGCGTCAATTAATCCAATAGTAGTTATGGTGATGATGTGTGTGATTGTAGAAGTACTACTACAATTATCATTATTATTATTACTAATAATAATAATGTGATGAACAATCCTCCAGTGTTATGATTAATGGGCAAT
>JAXIVD010002134.1:20000-27500 GCA_036785275.1 Cancer borealis
GGAAGCTGAGAAGCAGTGAGGGCCTTAGTTACCCACCGGCTGCCTTACAGAACACATCTCACGCTCGGAGCTCTCCCCAATTTGGCATTATTTCGTCTGTAACCTCCTCATATTTAAGGGAGTGGGTTCTAAGACTGGCCTGTGTAGTTAAACGGTATATTTGTGTAGCTAGGCAGTACAGGCCTGCCTATAAGAGGATCAGGTTACTGTGCCGAGAGCTGTGACGAGTGTTTGGCTGTATAATTAACCATCTAGCCGAGGTAACTCCATCTAGGTTTTCAGTACCCAGGGAGTGGATACTGTCAGGGTGGTGAGTCTTGGGAAGTAGTTTCTGCGTTGTCTGCGTTGTCTTCGTTGTCTTCGCTGCAATTAAGAGCCCATTACCTGAGGTCTCTTGTTTGATAACACCGATGGAGAAGTAATTCCCGTCTTAGTGTTTGTTTATTACGACTCACATAACGCGCTGTAAAGAATCCCGTAGCAGGAGGCTGCTTTGCAGGGTGTTAGTGAGTCGAGAGGGGATATTGTTCAGCCAGAAGTGGGTGGAAAGACACCTTGTGGGCGGTATCCTGGTTGGGGCGATAGCTCCTTGCTTATGCACTGTAATCTATTGCTCGCTGTAGTCCTCTTTAGAATGTAAGGAGGATAAGGTGATTACTACAGGGAGATTTCTTGTCCTTTGGTGGGTAAAAAGGACTGGCGACCTCTTAATGTTAACGGGGTGGCTGTAGGTGCTGTGTTTGAGCTAAAGAATGCACAGGTTATTTAACCGGGCACATCTGCTTATAAGCCTGTTGTCCAGCCGCCGACGTGTGGCCCTCGGAGTGACTAGTCCTACGGGATAGTCGATCTTCCTTGTCCTTTGGTGGGTTAAAAGGACGTGTAAACATTAGCACTAAAGTTCGTACACACCCGTAGCGTGGTTGTGACTGGGTGGTGCATAAGCTGACACCCGGCACTAGGGCATAAGAACCGTGTCCTGCGGTGTGACCGTAACAATATTCATTCCTTTCTATTTTATATTTTTCTTTTCTTTCCTGAATTGGTTTTCTTTTCATTTTCCTCCCTGCTTCATCTCTTTAGCTCTTTCACACTTTCCTTTAAATGTTTTACGTTATTTTATCTACATGTGGTGTTTCTTACGTAGCTGAGGCTGTGCGAGGCTGGATATTGTTTTTCCTCCTGAAATCAGAAACTTTTGTTATTTAGTAGCCTGCTAAGCTGCTCAAACTCGATTGAGGTGCAGGCCATCAATCTTGAAGGTTTATAATAAAAGTTATCCCAGTAGTTAATGAAATCGATACTTTACTTTGACGGTTATTCGGGCTGAAGGTCCTGTTGTAAAAAGCTCCAGGGAAGGAATCCTGAAAGAATTATTTTGTTAGATTTACACTTATACCATTGAATCATCCGCCTGTATTACTCCAGCAGCTCCTCTGATCTGGTGTTCATGACGCCATTTGTACCTGCATGAATAATTTAAACTATTTTTATCTGCCATACTGGTTGCCTCATCGCAGGCTTTTTTTCTATATCACAAACCTTTGGCGCCAGTAGGCTTTTTTTTTTTTTATAGAAGCATGATTGACTTGCCTCTTGCCTATTATTTTGCGTAGGTTTTTAGATTTTTTATAGTGACGCCTCGAATGTTTACGTTCTCTCTTGAATATGTTGGGAACGACGAGAGGCTAAACGCTGCTACAGCCTCAAATACATATAAACATTGTAAGTCCCGTCTGAGGACAGTATGGCAGCCATTTGGGTAATCTTTGGCCACTCGCCGGTAATACCTAATAATAACAAGTGACCAGCTGATATCGGGGAATCGAACCCGGAACCCTAGGTTTGCATGCCCAAAAGCTTGACCACTGTACCACCGCCGTCCAAACGACCACCAAACATGCACATCCGTTTTCTGGTGGATCTTGCTGTCACGCAGAATTCTTGAAGCTGTTCTCTAACGATGAATCGCCAATGCGTCTCGTCTAATGGTCCTTTTATTCATCTTCCGCCAGGATCTTGAAACTGTTATAAGTTGTGATGGGTAAAAATTATTTATTATTAGTTCATCGGACACCATTTCACATGGGAGTGAATAGTACTTCCTCCTGAATTACAAGATCAAGGAGACTTACAGCATCTTGTTTTGTAGGAGCTACAACGGCGTAACTCTTTGACTGATCTGTAGGTAAAATATAGATGGTAAAACTCCGACGTTCCATGTGACAAACTCCTGTAAAATACGGGTTTTTTTTTTTTAAGTTCATCGGGTTTCTTTTGCAAGACACACAGATGGCAGGCAAATCTGAAAAGAAATCTGCCGCAAAACTCTGATCGCATACATCGTACTTAAGGCCATGTCACACTGTGCCTCAAATCGTGGGTAAGTCACCCTGGTGGTCACCGCAACACAAACAAATCGAGGCGCGCGAGGCAAGGGACGCACGCCAATTGCTTCCCGACGGGGATGGATTAGTAGCTCGCGTCAGAAGACTCACGAAACCCTCACACTCACCAAGTCACAATGTCGCAGAAATAGCAGCTCCACTGTCATCGTGAGGACATTATTCAGCTCTTAGAACTATACAAGAATAACGTGTGCTTCTGGCAAGTAAAACATAGCTCGTATAAAGACAGAAATGCCAACTAAGATGAAATATTTAGAACTATGTACATTTCAACACTCAATATATTTAATCTTTACAAAATGTATTACTTATATATGTACAAAGAATCGTGTATAATGTTTAGAAGGTACATATAGTAATGATGGCGAAGCCTAGACGTTAATGTGGGAAATCATGTGAACCGTTGATATCAGGTAAGGAAACCAGCAGCAAGGCGGCACGTCCAAACACAGGTCAGACGGAGACATACCTATAGTCCACTTTCGTATTACCAAATTCTTTTGTGATTCTGTCCCTACCAAAGTATCTTCTTGACTAAAGGAAACATTCCTGGAAGAAAACAAGATATTCAATGGAAAATAATCAGAGCCATTGCATCATATCACGATCCGTTGGAAAGCAGAACTTTGCTGAAGGAGGCATGGAGTTCCCTGACCGAGCATTACTTCATTATACTGGTTTACAATTCACAGTTTATGAGCCGTCGATATCGATGAAGTTAAAGCCGTTTGTCTGCCAGTGTAAAATATAGAAGGGGAAAAACAAGGCAAAGGAATACGAATGAAGACAAAGATAGTTTAAGAAGGTCTGGTAGAAAGAGAAGGATGTAGGTGTCTAGGAAAGAGGCAGTGCCAGGTGGCAAATGGAGGTGAGAAGAGGTAAGAATGGTACAAGGACACATAGCTTAAGTGATGATGAGAAGGAGTTGTCAAGGAAGGTAATTCAGTTATAGATGCAGTGGAAGCGAGAAGTGGTGACGCAAGACAGCCACGTCAAGCTAGCAGGACAGTTCCACCGAAAGTAGCGCTGCCTCACACAAACCAATAAGACTGCATCATTTTACTTTCAGAAACATGAATAACTCAAATAAAATCCTACTTTGTTTCTCACCTCGTATCATTTCACATTCATTCATTTAAACTACGTAATAACCACAAAACTATATAGAAAAAAAGGACTGTTATTACAGTTTCTGTAAGATATTCAGGTGTGCAGCATCATTAAAAGAAAACACATTTCTTATTTAGTTAGAGAGATGACGCCGCGCACTGCACACACCGTCCACATCCTTTCCGTCCTCCCGGACATTGGTGACGCCATCTCCAAGATTCTGCCGGAGATAACGGTGGTCAATGTGCTTACCCAAGACCTTGGTTTCCAAGATTTTCACATAAACATAAAAACAGACTTAACAGAAGAAGAATTCACTTCCTTGTCGAAGGCAGAAATCTTGCTTGCCGATCCACTGTTACTAACAAAAGTACTATTACAAAAAGGACTCCCCTTCCTGGAACAACTTCGTTGGACACATGTTACGTTAGCCGGTGTCGATGTGGTGGTGAAAGTTCTTGGACCGGGTATCGAACCACCCTTCATTCTGACCCGCACCATCAACGCAGCGACGACCCTCATGATGGCCGAGCACGTGGTAGCCCAGATTGTGTGCCACGAGCGCGGCTGGATGGACAGCCACATGAAGCAGGTGAACAAGGACTGTAGTGGGTGGCACACCGACCGTGACTTCCGCAGCCTCGGCCAGCTGACGGTAGGCGTGATGGGCCTCGGCAAGATGGGCCTCACCACAGCCGAAGCACTCAAGAGGTTTGGGTGCCGCATACATGGCCTTGCTCGGACCCCTCGGTCCTGTGCCTCCACGGAACTCTATGTGGACCAGCTGTGGCACGGGCAGAAGGACCTCGCTGGCTTCCTAAAGGACTGCGATTACCTGGTGAACATGCTGCCATCCACGCCCTTCACGCGCGGCCTTCTCGGAGGCGCAGTGCTCAGCGGTGCCAGCAAGAGGCCGGTGCTGGTCAACGTAGGCCGCGGGGACATCATAAGCGAGGCGGACCTGCTGAAGGCGCTGGAGCAGGGCTGGCTCTCTGCCGCCATTCTGGACTGCTTCGAGAAGGAGCCAGTCCCTGAGGACAGCCTCCTTTTGACACATCCAAAGGTGGTGATGACGCCCCATAATGCCACCATCAGCAACGCAGAGCACCTTCGTGATCACGTTGTAGAGGAATTCACTACCAACTTTGGTGAATTACTGGCCGGCCGACCACTAGACGGGCAAGTGGATTGGCAAGCCGGGTACTAACGGGGCGGTGGGGCGCCAATAGGGAGGCGGCAAATCACGCTAGCAGGAGACAGCCTGAAGGCGTGGTGACCACCTTTACCAAAAGCGTCGCAGTGCAGTGTGAGGACAGTTCTTCAGGGGATGGTTCGGATGTGGCCGAGACGTTTACCACTTGCTGCGTCAATTGATCCAATAGTAGTTATGATGATGATGATGTGTGTGATTGTAGAAGTACTACTACAATTACCATTATTATTATTACTAATAATAATGATGTGATGAACAATCCTCCAGTGTTATTATTAATGGGCAATTGTACACCATTTATGTTACAAATCTTAGCCAATCTTCATTTTTCAATATTGAAAAGTCAAGAGACTGTACAACTAACATGTAGACCCTGAACGGCATAATAAAGGAACTAATACTGACAGACTTTCCTAGACTCTTCATGTGTCCTGCTGACTGTTTTGTACCTGCAGAATGTGCGTGTCTGTCGTTGTTCCCACACAATGCACGGCCATAACATTACAATGCTGTACGACATTGTGTGCTGCCATGCATCCTATGGTGTGTGTGTGCGTGTGTGTGTGTGTGTGTGTGTGTGTGTGTGTGTGTGTGTGTGTGTGTGTGTGTGTGTGTGTGTGTGTGTGTGTGTGTGTGTGTGTGTGTTCGTACGTGTGTGTGTGTGTGTGTGTGTGTGTGTGTGTGTGTGTGTGTGTGTGCCAATAAGGCTTTGCACTATTTCACTTTCAGAAACTTGAATTGCTCTAATCCAATCCTTCTTTGTTTCTCGCCTTCTCGTATAGTTTCACCTTTATTCATTCAATCAACGTAATAACATCAAAGCTACGGAGAAAACTAGATTATTTTTATTAGTTTTCAGGCAGCATGACCTTCACTGTTTCAAAAGGTGTTCAGGTGTGCAGCGTCACGCCTTCAGACACGATAACAGAAAACAAGTCAATAAATCATTTAGTTGGAAAAATGACGCCGCGCACTGCACACACCGTCCACATCCTTTCCATCTTCCCGGACATTGGTGACGCCATCTCCAGGATTCTGCCGGAGATAACGGTAGTCAATGTGCTTACCCAAGGCCTGGGTTTCCAGCATTATCGCTCGTACATCAAAAGAGACTTAACAGAAGAAGAACTTGCTTCCCTGTCGAAGGCAGAAATCTTGCTTGCCGATCCACCGTTACTAACAAAAGTACTGTTACAAAAAGGACTCCCCTTCCTGGAACAACTTCGTTGGACACATGTTACGAGGGCCGGTATCGATGGGGTGGTGAAAAGTCTTGGACCGATAATCGAACCACCCTTCATTCTGACCCGCACCATTAACGCAGCGACCACCCTCATGATGGCCGAGCACGTGGTGGCCCAGATTGTGTGCCACGAGCGCGGCTGGATGGACAGCTACATGAAGCAGGTGAACAAGGACTGTAGTGGGTGGCACACCAACCGTGACTTTCGCAACCTCGGCCAGCTGACGGTAGGCGTGATGGGCCTCGGCAAGATGGGCCTCACCACAGCTAAGGCACTCAAGGGGTTTGGGTGCCGCATACATGGCCTTGCTCGGACCCCTCGGTCCTGTGCCTCCACGGAACTCTATGTGGACCAGCTTTGGCACGGGCAGGAGAGCCTCGCTGGCTTCTTAAAGGACTGCGATTACCTGGTGAACATGCTGCCTTCCACGCCCTTCACGCGCGGCCTACTCGGAGGCGCAGTGCTCAGCGGTCCCAGCAAGAGGCCGGTGCTGGTCAACGTGGGCCGCGGAGATATCATAAGCGAGGCGGACCTGCTGAAGGCGCTGGAGCAGGGCTGGCTCTCCGCCGCTGTTCTGGACTGCTTCGAGAAGGAGCCAGTCCCTGAGGACAGCCTCCTCTGGACACATCCAAACGTGGTGATGACGCCGCATAATGCCACCCTCTGCACCGTAGAACACTTTTGTAATTACGTTGTGGAGGAATTCACTACCAACTTTGCTGAATTCCTGGCTGACCGACCACTAAACGGGCAAGTAGATTGGCAAGCCGGGTACTAACGACCACCACCATCACTATCATGATCGCTACCATCACCACCAAAAAAGTAGCCGCTGCAATGCCAACAACAGCTTCATACCCGCAGTAACACCACCAGCAACACTAGAAATAACGACAGTACGTAACGAAAGAAAAAAATATCTATAACAAAAACAATAGCAAAAACAACAGTAATAGCAGCAACAGCAGCACCACGGCGGCCAACTCTCGACCCACGTCCCAGACCGCCAAGTCTGCCCTGCAGCACACCTTACGCTTACGAGACATTGTATTGTGCAGCACCACTAAAGCCATACACAGACACACATAAAAAAAACACAAAACTAAACATGCAATATTCAATTTCAAAATTCTATTTCAAAATCAGTTGTTGCCATTGCTATAGATAAGAATATATGTATATTCTGATGACTGTAAGGAATGTTTGACTTCAAGAATATGGAAAATTTAAACTTATTCTTCTAGCCATGGCAGTGGTCTTTGCAGACCTATTTAAGGGACAGGATGACACTAAACATTTGGTTATCCCACGACCTCTGCAACAATTATTTTTTATGTTAATAGGTGGAATTTATTGTACTGTATTGTAGGGTTTTTTTCTTCATAAAAACAGTTATACTGAATATAACCTTCGTGTATTTTTTTTCTTCAAATAAGACCTAGTGTGTAGAGAACAAAGGTGATGAAGTTGTCCATATAGAGATGTGCAGATGTGCGGCATCAGATGGCTGTGACGTCAGTCATAA
>JAXIVD010002134.1:31450-33950 GCA_036785275.1 Cancer borealis
AGGGAATTTAATGTTTTTTTGCCCCTAGCAGCAGCAGCAGCACTTCCTCTCACGACGACTGGCTCTAAACTGGTGCGGCGCGTCACTTAACCGATGAGACGCGTACGAAAAACCAGAACTAAACACGTATTATACCAACTTTATACTTGTAAAATATAACCTTTTTATTATAATTTATATGATTTAATAATTAATCATGATATTTTGCGCATTATATTATAGAGAAAATACTAAAGTGTGAATAGAATAAAGCGAAAAAATATTTACTTGAGAAAAATATAGAAAAATTTATTAAGAAACTGCTATTGCGAAAATACAAAGACGACGTCGACCTGGATTAATCGCAAATCGCTTTAAATTTTCGGCAGTCCGATTGCGATTATCCGATTCGTTTTGCGGGGGTTAGTCCGATTCGATTATCCGATTCGAAAATGCGAGTCCGATTAATCGGATAATCGGATAATCGGACTTCCGAATCCGATTGTCCACCTCTGGTAGTAGTAGTAGTAGTAGTAGTAGTAGTAGTAGTAGTAGTAGGTAGTAGTAGTAATAGAAGCTGTTGTTGTTACTGTTGTTGTAGTAGTAGCAGTAGTAGTAGTAGTAGTAGTTATAGTAGTAGTAGTAGTAGTAGTAGTAGTAGTAGCAGTAGTAATAGCAGTAGTAGTAGTAGTAGTCATATTAATTTGTAAATAAGTTACATTAGAGATAGTTACCAATGATAAAATAAATCTGAAGTTCAATGACAAAAGCAATATTCAAAGCATTGCTCTACTATGAAAGAGGAAGGGTAGAAAAAAAGTTGTTGATATGGTCGTAAAAATAAGAAGAAAAAAAATGAGCAGCACAAAGCGACAGGAACATAGCCGGGATTGTTTTTTTTTATGTTTGGGCTGCGTGTCGTTGAACACACAATGTGATGCAAACCAATAAAAAGACACACATTGAAAACTTTAATTTGAGAAAAACACGAAAGAAAAGATGTACCACGAATGAAGAGAAAAAAATTATTAATACGGAGGGAGACTAGAATTTGAAAGATGACGAAAACATTAAGAGTATGCTAATAACCTCATGCATTTCCCATGTTGTTTATTCTTCTTCTCGTGCAAACAAAGGTGTGTACAACCCAGTACCTGTTGCTTCTTCGATTTCATAAAAAAAAGACATACTACCTGTAATCAGAAATAACCTCCTCTCTCTCTCTCTCTCTCTCTCTCTCTCTCTCTCTCTCTCTCTCTCTCTCTCTCTCTCTCTCTCTCTCTCTCTCTCTCTCTCTCTCTCTCCTCTCTCTCTCTCCACCTCTCAGTTAACGCCGAGCAAAGCAATGACCACCCGGCACGGAGTGAGGGGCTGGGATTTCACGTTATTTGGGGTGACTAAGTTAAGTGAGATTAGTTCGTCTCGGGTCTCCGGGGGAACGTGTGGAGCCTCTCCTCCGATCACGATTGAGGCTCAGCACCATAGCCCTCTCTCCCCTAACCCTGCCTACGGGACCAAGCGTTCGTTATGGAGTGTTAAGCTCACGTAATAAAGTTAAAGCCCAGTAAACCGGTCCTAATGAAACTGTGGCGGGGCGGCAGTTTGTTCGCAGGACGGAACACCTGAGGCAGTTAACCAGGAGGGCGAGGGTAGCTTACAGCACCCCGGGGAGGCGAGGGGCGAGGGGCAGGATGAGGAATGAGGAGATTACGTGAGAGAGAGAGAAAGAGAGAGAGAGAGAGAGAGAGAGAGAGAGAGAGAGAGAGAGAGAGAGAGAGAGAGAGAGAGAGAGAGAGAGAGAGAGAGAAAGAGAGAGAGAGAGAGAGAGAGAGAGAAAGAGAGAGAGAGAGAGAGAGAGAGAGAGAGAGAGAGAGAGAGAGAGAGAGAGAGAGAGAGAGAGAGAGAGAGAGAGAGAGAGAGAAGAGAGAGAGAGAGAGAGAGAGAGAGAGAGAGAGAGAATGAGAAAGTGGACGCGAGATGATGACCGTTCCAAAATAGCACAAAAAAGGAAAAAGGGCAAATAAACAAGACATCATAAATAACTTGCAGGAGGATAAACAATAATGGCCAATTGTACATTGCAGCAGGGAAGAAAAATAAAGGAGGAGGAGGAGGAGGAGGAAGAAGAGGAGGAGGAGGAGGAGGAGGACTAGGAGGAAGAGGAGGAGGAGGAAGAGGAGGAGGAGGAGAAGGAGGAGGAGGAGGAGGAGGAGGAGGAGGAGGAGGAGGAGGAGGAGGAGGAGGAGGAGGAGGAGGAGGAGGAAATAAAGAATAATAAGAGGAAGAGGAAGAGAAAGAGGAGGTGGAAGGAGAGGAGAAATAGAATCTTAAAGACGAAATAAATAAAACAAACATGAACTCACTTGATAGAACATAGTGTGGAAAGAAGGGGAAGGAAAGGGGCGAAACAACAGAAAACACGAATAGGAGATGTAAACGAGAGAGAGAGAGAGAGAGAGAGAGAGAGAGAGAGAGAGAGAGAGAGAGAGAGAGAGAGAGAGAGAGAGAGAGAGAGAGAGAG
>JAXIVD010002134.1:38950-41450 GCA_036785275.1 Cancer borealis
TGTGTGTGTGTGTGTGTGTGTTATAATCTATCCACCGTAATCCCTTTCCTATATACACTCTTGTGCGTAACGTACAGACGTATTTGAAATGTATGTTCACTGTGTATTAATAGGATTTTTTGTACGAGTCGCTCATTAAAACAGATTGACTACGCAGATCAGGTCAGAATAGAGAGTGTAGCGGCAGGAAACATTAAGCATCATGGATATGCCCAGGTCACCCGTAATTTTTTTTTTTACATTAAAAGGGAAGGCTAAGGGGAAAAAAATTAAGTATAAAAAAAAAATTCCCGCTTGTTGCCAGACACTATAAAGAAGACAGTAGGAGAAATATAGACATGGGGGGCAGTTCAATTTAGTGTGAGAGGTGTCTTGACACTCCTCTTTTGAAAGAGTTTAAGTCATAGGCAGGTGGAAAAACAGACAAAGGAAGAGAGTTCCAGAGTTTACCAGTGTAAGGGATGAAAGAGTTAAGATACTGGTTAACTCTTGCATTAGGTAGATGGACAGAATAAGGATGAGAAGAAGTAGAAAGTCTTGTGCAGCGAGGCCGCGGGAGGGGAGGAGGCATGCAGTTAGCAAGTTCAGAAGAGCAGTCAGCATGAAAATAGCGGTAGAAGATAGATAAAGATGCAACATTGCGGCGGTGACTTAAAGAGTCAAGACAATCAGTTAGAGGAGGAGAGTTGATTAGGCGAAAAGCTTCAGACTCCACCCTGTTTAAAATAGCTGTATGAGTTGAGCCCCTCCAGACATGAGAGCCATACTCCATACATGGACGGATAAGGCCCCCTGTACAGAGCAAGCAGCTGAGAGGGAGAGAAAAATGGACGCAGACGCCATAGAACACCTAACTTCTTGGAAGCTGATTTAGCAAGAGTAGAGATATGAAATTGCTAGTTTAGATTTTTAGTAAAGGATAGACCGAGTGTGTTTAATGTGAAGGAGAGGGGAAGTTGAGTGTCATTGAAGAAGAGGGGATAGTTATCTGGAAGGTTATGTCGAGTAGATAGATGTAGAAATTGAGTTTTTGAGGCATTGAACAAAACAAGGTTTGCTCTGCCCCAATCAGAAACTAGTGAAAAATCAGAAGTTAAGCGTCCTATAGCATCTCGCCTTGAGTCATTTAATTCTTGTTGGGTTGGGCGTCTCTTGTACGACGGTTGAAAAATGCAAGGTGGTGTCATCAGCATAGGAGTGGATAGGGCATTGAGTCAGATTTAGGAGATCATTGATGAATAATAGGAAGAGAGTGGGTGATAGGACAGAACCCTGAGGAACACCACTGTTGATAGTTTTAGGAGAAGAACAGTGACCGTCCAGTACAGCAGCAATAGACCGGTCGGAAAGGAAACTGGAGATGAAGGTACAGAGAGAAGGATAGAATCCGTAAGAGGGTAATTTAGAAATTAAAGATTTATGCCAGACTCTATCGAAGGCTTTCGATATGTCAAGGCCGACAGCAAGGATTTCACCGAAGTCCCTAAAAGAGGATGACCAAGATTCAGTTAGGAAAGCAAGAAGATCACCAGTAGAGCGGCCTTTACGGAAACCATACTGGCAATCAGTCTAGTCTGTTTGTCTGTCATCCTTCACTTTCTGTCACACATCAATTTGATCCTCCTCGTAATCTTATTCCTGTCTAGATCTTTTTTTTTTGTTTCTTCATTATTTTCTTTCTTATATTCCTATACACATGTCATTTTTATTATTCTTGTCATCCTTTCACGTCTTGTCATCGTCCTGTAGTTATCCTCCTCGTCATTCTTATCCTGTCTACATCCTCACATTATAATCCTCATCTACTGTCATCCTTACACGCTTCTCATATAACAACACATTCTCAATAAAAAGTGCAGGTATACAAGTATTCACATTGTGTAAGGGAATCATTCTTACATTCCTCGAACTGTTTTTCCTTCTTCCTTCTTTCTTCGATCTTCACTAATATATATCTGACTACTTGTCTCCTGCCATCCACCCCATTCGCTATATCACTCCCTCTATCCCCACCATCCTTCAGCTACATCCCTTTCTCATTCATCCACTTCCATCCTTCCGCCTCACACTCTCCTTGCTTCCCTCCCTCCCTTTCTTCCTCCCTCGTCAGTACCGTGAGTGTTGAGTTCTCACGGCCATGTCGAACCAAGACCCAATAATTTTCTTGCCCAGCCTTTCTTGTTTCGTCTCCTTCATCCTCCTCTTCCATTCCCTCCCTCCCTCCCCTTGTATCCATCTATCCGTCATTCTTTCCTACCTTACCTGCTTTCTATTAGTTGACAAAGTTTCCTGGTAAGCATTTTTCGCCTCTGCTACAACGAATTTCACCGTCTTTATTCTCCTGTTGGTCTCTCTTTACCCTCCTCTCTCGCCTTATCATCAAGTCTACAAGGATTTCTCCGTGAGTTTTCATGTTTGTCCCTTAAAATCTTGATGGCTTATAATCAGCGTCCTAAAACTCACACAGCAATACGTAGTTGGGGCACTCGCCTTTCATCTC
>JAXIVD010002134.1:46450-58950 GCA_036785275.1 Cancer borealis
AACACCACACGGGGTTACATTGGTTTTTCGTCTTTCAGCTTTACACGTCAACTGAAGAAAGCGCTGCGACAAGGCTTTTATTGTCAACTACACTGCTATAGGAGCTGCAGAGTATATTCAAAAATATATATCTGCTATTACATCGTTAAAAAATATGTTTGTAATGTAACTCAGGACGTTAAGAATGCGACAGAAGAGGGAGGGGGAAAGCTTTGTAAGAACCGGAACTACGTCTTGAAAATCAAGAAACAAACTGGAAAAAAATTCGTACATCCGAGGAAAATGTTCACAACACAAGACGTGAAAGGCGTAGTGTAAGAGTAATGATGATAAGATGCAATGTAATGCTTGCTAAATGATGAAGACGTGACGTGATGGATAACGTAGCGGACGGAGGTCAATTGTAAATTTATAAAGAGAAAGTAACACCTTCCTTCATTTTTCCACACCTTTCACTTCTGTTCCTTGCCTCCCTTTCTTTCCCTCCCCCCAAACCCTCTCTCATTCCAGCATTTCAGTCGACAGCCCGCCCACCCGCCCGCACGCCCACATACACACCTCCGCGATAGACACCCGACGCCATCGCCTCTGCGCTGTCACTCCCCCAACAACACGTCGCCGCCGCCGCCGCCCAGAAGGGGAGCGACGACTCTGTCAGAAGTTTATCGACTTTAATTGTGGGAGGAAAGTCGGGTAGCAGGTATAAGAACACATTCTCCTTCTCCTCCTCCTCCTCTTCCTTCTCCTCCTCCTCCTCCTCCTCCTCCTCCTCCTCTTCCTCCTCCTTCTTCTTCTTCCACCCTCCCTTTTTCCTTTCTTCCCCTTCCTTCTTCTCTCCCCCTTCCTGAACAACATCTTTCCTTCCCTCCATAACAATGCCTCTATCATCCCCTCTCCTCCTTCTCCATTTCCTTTACTCCATAACACAGCCTCATGTTTTCCCTTTTCCCTTTTTCCTCTCTCTCTCTCTCTCTCTCTCTCTCTCTCTCTCTCTCTCTCTCTCTCTCTCTCTCTCTCTCTCTCTCTCTCTCTCTCTCTCTCTCTCTCTCTCTCTCTCTCTCTCCTTGACATGACCAACTCCTCCTTCCTTCTCATTTCCATTCTTTTCATCCATGTTCCTTTCCCCTTTCTATCCTTCATGTATCCCCTTTCTGTCTTTGCAATGCCCTATCTTTCATTCTAGTCCGCTCCCGCTGCAGGAAACTGGAGATTCACGAATTCATGATTATTTCCTGGTGTGTTACAATCACCGTTTTCCGGTTTTCTCTCTCTTTCAGCCGAGCCAAGGCGGCAGGAGGATGCAAGGGCGGGAGATCACCTGTCGGAAGAAGCTGAAAGTAGGTGAGATTCTGTCGTTGTGATTCTAACTTCGTAGTGATACTCATACTCTCTCTCTCTCTCTCTCTCTCTCTCTCTCTCTCTCTCTCTCTCTCTCTCTCTCTCTCTCTCTCTCTCTCTCTCTCTCTCTCTCTCTCTCTCTGTGTGTGTGTGTGTGTGTGTGTGTGTGTGTGTGTGTGTGTGTGTGTGTGTGTGTGTGTGTGTGTGTGTGTGTGTGTGTGTGTGTGTGTGTGTGTGTGTGTGTGTGTGTGTGTGTGTGGTGTGTTGTGTGCATTCCCGAGATTCAAACGTGGGAAGGTGTACATGAGTATAACTGTTTATAGCGGTCACCTAGGATCGCTTTTTGTATTACTGGTCGTGGTGGTGGTAATGATGATTGCAATAATGACAACAATAAAGCAATGAGAGCGAAGAACGAGAAGCACAAAAACCTAGAATCACAAGAAAAGCAGGTAATAGAAGTCTATCAGCTTATAAAGTGGTTGCCTGCTTGAGAAGAGTATTCTCTCTACAAAATCAACACTACTCGTGCGAAGGCAAGACAGAAAAGTAAGATGAGTTCTCCCTACCAACCCCTCCCTCGGGTATAACGCCGGCAGGAGAAAGTGAATGTACTATACATGTAGGAAGGAACAGATACGGAAATGTATGCAGGAAAGAACAGGTAAGGAAATTTTCGCAGAACAGAGTGAAAGAAAATGAGAGTACTTGCACAACATACCTATTATTCTGCTTAATAACGGGTTATAGAGTCAATGATTGAACAAATAACTACGTATCACCAATAAATGCATTAATTGGTTAAATTAGTCAATACATAAAGTATTAAACTATGATAAACAGACAAAATAAATTGAAAGGACGGCGAGGAGCACAAGTAAAAAGGAACATCAAGGAATGGTTAGTAATCATGCTCCTGTGAAGATGAGAAGAAGGGGAGCTGAACCATTGTATTCCTGTGCAGAGGCGAGCAAATGAATAAGACGAGGAGCAGAATCATTCTGCTCTACGATAGAAGAAACAAACATATGACGAGTATGGAGAGGAGAAAGACTACCGCATCATGATGAGAAACAAGGAGTGCAAATACGGTGAGTATTTGTAATATAAAGGCTATCGTCTTCTGTGTAAAATGCAAGAAAATGCGTCTAGGGCAAGTATGTCGAGGAAAAGACCTATCACCTCCTGCTGAGAAGCAAAGAAATGTGTATACAACGGAAAGATGGAATATCATTCTCCTGATGAGAGGCGAAGATACAACGAATAAGGAATACAGAAGCGGACAATCGTGGTCCTAAGGGAAAGTGGACCGCTGCGCTTATGATGTGGCGCTGAATACTTTCTCTCCATTTGGAAGAGAAAGAATGTACAGATGCAAAGACTCTTCTTGCATGAATATAATGAGATGAAAGATAGTTATTAAAGTACAGTACCTTATTGTTGCAAGATATTTACCCAATATTTTGCAACAACACATGCGGTGTAAGTTAATAGCCATCGTTCATCTCAATGTATGATGATGATGATGATGATGATGATGATGATAATGATGATGATGATGATGATGATGATGATGATGATGATGATGATGATGATGATGATGATGAGGAGGAGGAGGAGGAGGAGGAGGAGGAGGAGGAGGAGGAGGAGAAAGAAATGGAGAATATTATGAAAATAATATAAAACTGAAAAGACCTGTGACGAGATAGACATCCAAACACAGACAGACAGAGCAGTGTAGATAGACATACATAGATAAACAGACAGACAGACAGAGACAGACAGACATACACACAGATATATGCATAGGCAGATATAGACAAACAGTCATATTCCATAATTTCCCTGCACGTCTTTGCCTGGAAAGTTTGCGACTCATGCGTTCCACCTGAGACAGAGTTGGGCTTGGAGTGGCTGCCGCCCGTCTGTCTGACAGCCAATAAGCCAACCAGACCTTCGTGGAGGTATGGCGGGCATGTTGACACCACCTCGCTCCCTTCCCATTCCTACCTTTTCCCTCTCTTCGCAGCCCCCTCCTTTATCCTCCCTTGTTCTTCCTCTCCTTCTACTTTCCCTTCCCAGCCCTTTTCAATCCTACTTTCCCCTCCCTGTCCTTCCTTTTTCCCTCACTTCTCCCTCCCTTGTTTTTCCTCTCCCTCACTTTTCCCTCCCTGTCCCTCCTCCTCCCTCACCTTTTCCTTCTCAGTTAACTTTCCCTTCATGCCCCTTCTTAACCCATTATTTTCCTACCCGTCCATTCGCTTCCCTTCCCCCTGTCCATTCATTCATTCCTTTCACTCCTCTCAGTCATCTTCACGCCAACCCTCCCATAACCAACCTTATATACACCTGAAACAGACCGATTTTCGAAGATCTTAAACACGAAAAGAATAAAATACTCAACATCTTTCAGTTTGTTTCTCCTTTTTTTTCATATACAAATTTGAATAGGTTTTTACACTCCCGTTCCGTTCTTTCCGCAAAAATTTATTTCTTTTGACTGAAAGAGGAGGAGGAGAGTGTCTCACTACCAATTCAGTCCATCAAACAGGAGCTTTCATTCTGAGTTGAGATTATCGTGCAAACTGCTGTCATCGCAGAGTCTCTTTACTGAGAACCAAGCATGAAAACCCCTTTTGAGATCGTTATAAGCCGTCACTTACAAGCATAACCTTGCCGGCAATCATCCACAAGCGCCCTCATCTCCAGTTAATCCTCCTCCTACTCGCATAGATTATCAACGAGGAGGAGGAACACTGGAAATACACTAGGAACACCTACACAAACACTATAACCTTGACACCACCTAACACAGCATCAGCATTGGTCGACCTCCTGCAGTCAGATGCTTCTCGCAGGGACAATGCACGCTCACCTCCATGCATAATATTATCCTAGTAGTGGCAGGAGATAATGTACTAGCCAGGTGTGTAACACAGTGGTGTCTCTCTGTACTAAGCGCCTTGATTCTCTCTCTCTCTCTCTCTCTCTCTCTCTCTCTCTCTCTCTCTCTCTCTCTCTCTCTCTCTCTCTCTCTCTCTCTCTCTCTCTCTCTCTCTCTCTCTCTCTCTCTCTCGTCCCATTTCTCCTCCTCTTCCTCCTCCTCCTCCTCGCAAACAAACACTTCCTTTACTTACAGATACTTGGCGACGCGAAAACATGTGCGTAATGCGTAAAATGAAAATACATAGCACGCACACACACATTATCTCTCTCTCTCTCTCTCTCTCTCTCTCTCTCTCTCTCTCTCTCTCTCTCTCTCTCTCTCTCTCTCTCTCTCTCTCTCTCTCTCTCTCCTCTCTCTTTCTCTCTCCTTTCCCCGCTGTTGCTGCTTGGGATGCCGTCTCACGCCCCTTATCCATAACACCATCTCGAAATCTTTTGCGTCACAAACTTACCAAAACCTTTTTTACCCCGACCTCCTAAGACGAACTGGATTTTTTTTTTTTTAACAGAAAGCTCAGTTGAATCTTCTACCTTCCCTCTTTTCCTTCCCTGTAAAATCCAATCCCATTACCTTCGTCTTTCACACTCTGAATCCTCTCTTCTCTCTCCCTCTTGCTCTCTCTTGCTCTCTCTCTCTCTCTCTCTCTCTCCTCTCTCTCTCTCTCTCTCTCTCTCTCTCTCTCTCTCTCTCTCCACTCCTCAGTTCTCATCTTTCTCCCTCATTTCATATCAATCCACCTGTCTTTGCATCGCCCTAGAACTGCCTCTTGGCTATTGCACCAATTTCCTCTCGCATATCCATTGGTAGTAAGTGACTATATTTTTTTTTTATTTCTAAGTGTTCTGCTTCATCTCCTCTCCTTTTTCTTCCCCTTTTCTTTTTACCAGTTATTCAAGTTATGCATCGCCGGTGACTTCATTCATTATCATGATAATAATAATTATAAAATGAAAATGGAGAAAAACTAAGAAAAAAATAAGAAGAATGTAAAAAAAGAAGTGATATAATTTTTTTTTTTTTTTAATTTATCTTATCATACATAGATTTGCTTACTGTAATAGGTTAAGAATAATAGGTTAAGAAAAAAATTTAATAAAAGATTCTACCATTTTTTTTCTACCTAGCACCGATATAATTATGACGTACAATAAACATTTCGTTTTTCTAATACCCAAGATGTAGTACTTATTTACTGCGGTACCTATAGATTTAAGTTAGGATAAGTTTTGATTGAAATTTTATCGGAGTCATGTGTAAGAGCCTAAGCAAATTTAACTTAAACTACACAAAGTACGAGTAGGACTATCAAACTCTCCTCGTGCAGTGAAGGGTACGTAACTGCTTCCCAAAAACACAACCTAATAGGCCTCCGTACTATTAGGTCCTGACGCCACCACTTATTTGACTCGTTTTGTTTATCATTTAGATTTGGCAGTACGTGTAAATTTTTTTCTTTTTCCTCCCTCCCTCTCTCTCTCATACAAGCACTATCAACTTCTCTCCCCTCTAATACACACACTAATACTCTTAACAATCAGAGTTACTCAATTCAATTCAATCTACTTCCTCTTTCTCCTCCTCCTTTTCACCCTTCTCTTTTTCTTCTTCCTCCTCCACCTCCTCCTCCTCCTCCTCCTCCTCCTCCTCCTCCTCCTCCTCCTCCTCCTCACTCACATTACCTCTCCTCCATCGCGTCTTTCTCCTCATTTCATCCGTCACCTTTCACCTCCACCTTTCTAACCTTTGACCACCCCACCTCCTGTTTCCCACCCCCAAGCACCTCCTCTTATGTCCGTTCTCTCTCTCTCTCTCTCTCTCTCTCTCTCTCTCTCTCTCTCTCTCTCTCTCTCTCTCTCTCTCTCTCTCTCTCTCTCTCTCTCTCTCTCTAACCAGGAAAAAATGTTGTTTTACCCTACTCGCATTAATTCTTTTCTCCTATATTCTCTCTGACATTATCCAGAGAGAGCACACACACACACACACACACACACACACACACACACACACACACACACACACACACACACACACACATCCACACACACATCCACATACACACCCACACACACACCCACCCACCCACCCACCCACCCACCCACCCACCCACCCACCCACCCACCCACCCACGCACGCACGCACGCACGCACGCACGCACGCACGCACGCACGCGCACGCACACACACACACACACACACACACACACACACATACACACACACACACTTTCCACGCCGAACATTAATATATAAATAAGAGAGAGGGAGAGGGAGAAGGAGGGAGGGAAGGAAAGGAGATGTTGAAAAGTTACCAGCGTGTGAATACGAAAGGGAAAGTTTCATTAAAATTGTATCTAAGGCAAGATGAGAAGAGAACGAAACTCTCACAAACTTCAAATGAATAGGAAGCATTGCCTACGTGTATATATTGTGTATGTATTATGGATTATGTGTGTGTGTGTGTGTGTGTGTGTGTGTGTGTGTGTGTGTGTGTGTGTGTGTGTGTGTGTGTGTGTGTGTGTGTGTGTGTTATAGAAAGAGAACCAAAAGAGGTGGAGAGGAGTGGTAAAAGAGAGAGAGAGAGAGAGAGAGAGAGAGAGAGAGAGGAGAGAGAGAGAGAGAGAAGGGGGGAGCGGGAGAGAGAGAGAAGGAAGGAAAGAGAGTGGGAGAACGACAGTCATCCATAAAAGGTGACAAAAATATTAGCTTGCGTGGTAAAGAGAAGGAGGGAGCGTTCCAGATAAGACTTGACTTGCTACTATAGAAAGAGAAAGAGAGAGGAGAGAGAGAGAGAGAGAGAGAGAGAGAGAGAGAGAGAGAGAGAGAGAGAGAGAGAGAGAGAGAGAGAGAGAGAGAGAGAGAGAGAGAGAGAGAGAGAGAGAGAATCAAAAACCATAAACAAAGAAAGAAAATAAGATAAAAAGATTAAAATGTTGGAGAGATGAAAGAACGAAAGGAAAAGTAAGTATAAGCAAGCAAGCAAAGAGAGAATAAAATGGCAAGGAAAAATATACGATGTGAAGAGAAATGTTTAAAGCACAGCAATAAGAGAGACAATGGCAAGAAGATTAAAGAAAGAAAATAAAGAATATGTTGTAGAAGTAAAAAAGAATAGTGAAAAGGGGAGTAGAAATTTGAAAATACGACGCAAGGATTAAAAACGGATACTGTAAAATATAGATCAAAGTAAAATTATTAAAGACGTAAGGGAGCTAGGGACAATGGAGAGAGAGAGAGAGAGAGAGAGAGAGAGAGAGAGAGAGAGAGAGAGAGAGAGAGAGAGAGAGAGAGAGAGAGAGAGAGAGAGAGAGAGAGAGAGAGAGAGAGAGTATGAGAAGGAGAAGTGAGATGTAATGAAAGGAAAAAATAATGAAAATACGAGACAAAAGAAGACTAAAAAGAATAGAAGAAATAGAAGAAAAGGAAGAAAAAATTTAAAGTCACAGCCGCATCAGGTAAGTGAATGCAAGAGAAAATATATTGAACGTAAACAAAATATATAAAAAAAAAAGGAAGTCACAATAAAAACTAAAAAAAATTTATTTTCCCACGTTTGCATCTCACCGTAAGCATACACGTCTGATATTTTTTTTTATATATGTGTGTATAATTTTGTCTTGCATGAGGAGCATCACCCATACTTTGTGAACTTTAACCTGGATCTAAATAACTAAAACAAACTTTAACTCCCTGCATCTAATCATATTCGTGGAAGGAGACGAAGGCAGCAATGCAAAACTTCAGACTTACAATATATACCCAGTCAGCACTTCACAATGTTTTTTTCCTCCTGCAGACGTATCACAACCTACTTACTAGATCTTCCTCTTTCGCCGGTAATTGATGTTAAGGTATGTAATGTATCCGAGGAAGGAAGGTGAACTGCAGTAACCTAAATGTCACAGTTCGATCTTGTTTTTTTGGTAAACTATTTTTGCTCATCAAAGACACAAATACCAAGGAGACGAGAGTGAACACTATGGAAAGCGCATCTCTTACCATGAAAATTGTTTTGCAAGATACAAGAACATATGAAACAGAAACAATAAAAGAGAACAATAAAAGGAAAATATAAACACCTCGAAAACATTGTATCTCTTCTACAAAGTATTTTTAGTCATATTAAATACAATTTATAACACTGGGCATAAACTACATCATACTTGACTGGACACTCGAAATCTGACCTTTTGCAAACAGGCCCTACGGCAGATTTTTAGAAAAATCAAATAAAATACTTAGAAATAAGATAGGAACCTCAAATAAAAAGCAAACACTTCAGAGTGATGTAGAGAATATGTTTATGAGCAACAAAAACAAATTAGTCAACGTACGTCATCAGTGGGCGACAATTATTAAATCCTAAGAAACCAAGAAAAACACAAAATTTGCAATAATTTCCAGGAATATTGGGATTTAAATCTGAAAACACTTACATGCATAGCCCATTTAGTCTATATTAATATGCAATACCATAGAATACACCATACGTGACTGTGCACTCGAAATCGGGCCTTTCGCAAATGTGTCCTGAGGCGATTTTTTTTTTGTTTTATTTGAATAAAATACTTAAAATCATCATAGAAACCTCAAACAAAAAGCAAACACCTCAGAGTGATGTGAAGAATATGTTTATGAGCAACAAAAACAAATTAGTCAACATACGTCATCGGTGGGCGACAATTATTAAATCCTGACACCAATAAAAACACCAAATTTGCAATAATTTCCAGGAATATTGGAATTTCAATCTGAAAACACTTACATGCATAGCCCATGTAGTTTATATTAATATGCAATACCATAGAATACATCATATGTGACTGTGCACTCGAAATCTGGTCTTTCGTAAATGTGTCCTGAGACGATTTTTTGTTTGTTTTATTTGAATAAAATACTTAAAATCATCATAGAAACCTCAAACAAAAAGCAAACACCTCAGAGTGATGTGAAGAATATGTTTATGAGCAACAAAAACAAATTAGTCAACATACGTCATCGGTGGGCGACAATTATTAAATCCTGACACCAATAAAAACACCAAATTTGCAATAATTTCCAGGAATATTGGAATTTCAATCTGAAAACACTTACATGCATAGCCCATGTAGTTTATATTAATATGCAATACCATAGAATACACCATATGTGACTGTGCACTCGAAATCTGGTCTTTCGTAAATGTGTCCTGAGACGATTTTTTGTTTGTTTTATTTGAATAAAATACTTAAAATCATCATAGAAACCTCAAACAAAAAGCAAACACCTCAGAGTTATGTGAAGAATATGTTTATGAGCAACAAAAACAAATTAGTCAACATACGTCATCGGTGGGCGACAATTATTAAATCCTGACACCAATAAAAACACCAAATTTGCAATAATTTCCAGGAATATTGGAATTTCAATCTGAAAACACTTACATGCATAGTCCATGTAGTTTATATTAATATGCAATACCATAGAATACACCATATGTGACTGTGCACTCGAAATCTGGTCTTTCGTAAATGTGTCCTGAGACGATTTTTTTTTTGTTTTATTTGAATAAAATACTTAAAATCATCATAGAAACCTCAAACAAAAAGCAAACACCTCAGAGTGATGTGAAGAATATGTTTATGAGCAACAAAAACAAATTAGTCAACATACGTCATCGGTGGGCGACAATTATTAAATCCTAAGACATCAATAAAAACACCATATTTGCAATAATTTCCAGGAATATTGGAATTTTAAACTGAAAACGCATACATACATAACCAATGTAGTCCATACTAATATACATGCATGCTTGAAATAAGATTTGAAACTATTTCCAAATATTCTGTTTGTTTTCTACGTTTTCACTGAGCATGGCAGGATACACAACACCTTAGTGTTGAAAGAGTAATTGTAAAATATAACAAAAACTTGAACACAACACCATAAGTCACTCGTAATCAATTCACTCATACTCATACTTCATTCCTACTTTCATATACCCATAAATAACATCAAGAAGAAAAAATGTTACATTCCTAATCAACTTACGATGTTTGCTGAGTGTCATCGAGAGAGCGTTTCTCAGAGACTGTGTAAAATAACTCCATTATAATTCCTTATTGGTGATGGTCTCTAGTCAGCTTGTTGGTTTCATTGCCTCCTCTTCTATCTAGCAATGTTCTTTCCAATGATCTTATCACCATACATCACTTTACCGGCGTACGTACTTTTCCTTTTATCCTGCCATGCTCAGTGAAAACGTAGAAAACAAACAAAATATTTGGAAATAGTTTCAAATCTTATTTCAAGCATGATTCAGAGTATACAATAGAAGCTGATGTAGAGAGTTAAGGGTGCTAACGCTAGCCTGGTTTCCGTTTTCCCTGGATTTACAGCGATACGACTACCAGTCTGGTCACACTAACTTTGTGGAATCAGCTGTTCATAACAACAACACAAGCCGTTATGGAGGAAGCACTTCTCTTCTTCTTCTGCTCATGAACATTTTCCATGAGACTTATAATAGCGTCATGGGACCAATGAATTGAACTATTTATGTTGTTGGCCTTTGTGTAAAAGTTTGTTTTGGTCTTCTTCTTCTTCTTCTTCTTCTTCTTCTTCTTCTTCTTCTTCTTCTTCTTCTTGTGATCTCTTGATCATGTCATGCGAGAAGTAAATGCTATATTTGCATCGAATTCAAATTTATATTTGGGTGTTTTCTTGTATTGTCGTCTATCCTATTTTTCTCATACTCATAAAACGTCATTGAAAAAAGAAGTGCAATATTTTTTTTGTTGCATATATACTGAATAAACGATAGTTTCTCAGTACGGACGTCTCGCCGTCACACGTTCAGCTACGCGCCACGAATTGTTGTGAAAATTTCATTCCCAAGCCGATATAACGATAATATGACATTTTATGACAATCAAATCATATTCAGGAATAGTAATTTCACAATATGTGATGTTTTATTTCTGAAATTATTGCGAATTTGCCAGAAATTTTTGCTATAAACAATATGCTTTATACACAATTCCCACACGATTTTTCACTCAAACTTGTAATCTTTATGTTAATTTCCTGTTTGCAAAAGTTGTAAAATCATTTTTTAGGTTCAGCCATGGTTCAGCAATCATTACTGATTGTAAAGACATGAAATACAATGTCCTAAGTAGAATATGAACTGATATATGAAGTATTATCTGTCATCACTCATAGCAGTGGAATCTATAGGACCGAAATGTAAATCGTCTGTCAGCGATTGTCGCGAGTGTCCAGTCAAGTCTATGCACTGGGTTATGAAACTGGCTAGAAAAAAATAGACGTAAAACTACATGTAAGTAGTGTATCCGAGGTTTGTACTGATGTGATGAGCCGCGTAAGCAAGCACTCTGCAGCCCATGATCACGACCAGACGCTGGACTACGAAACGTTTTTGTGTTTAATCTTCATTGTGATGAGCACTGCAAGAAGGAGGAGAAGAGGAGTAAGAACAGGAGGAAGAGGAAGAGGAAGAGGTAAACATTTCCCTTAATCCCAACTTCCACTAAGGAATGTGGGAGTCGCGATGAGTGATGCCCCAACCACTCATCAGCCTTGCCGTCTGCAAAAGACCATGTGTCGCACGCAAACCAAAGAGAAGGAAACAGGAGAGGGAAATGGAGCGGCAGTACGTGTGTACTCTATGTTGGTAAAGTAATGGGGATCTTATCATAAGAAGAAGAAAAAAAGTGCAATGTTTTGAAAACCAAATGTATATGAAAAAAAAATCCTGCTGTAAAAACTAAACTCATGTATAATTAAAACAACAACAACAACTATAACAGAACTGTGAATCCATTCATGTTAATAAGGGAACGCCATAACTTTAAGAACCTAAAGATGAATAAGGAATCAAGATTAGAAAAGAAAAAGTCTATATCAGATGAAAGAACCCACACATCAGACGGGAGATATACCTTATTAAAACGAGATAACATTCTACCGTACATACGGTGGCCACTGCAGTCCCTGGGCTGAACAAATCGAATGGGACGAGATAGAAAAAAACACTTGAATTACGTATCAGTAGACGGAATTCGAAACTCGCAAAACCTTTGGTTGCCTCCAGCCCACAGCGATTTGGCGAAGGAAAACACTAATTAGGGAGCTTGTGAAAATATAATTAGCATAAATTATCGAAAAGGTTTGGTAGCATAAACAGACATAATTATTAAGGGAGCTTACGATGC
>JAXIVD010002135.1:0-65000 GCA_036785275.1 Cancer borealis
GGAGGAGGCCCTAGGGGAAAGGGGCGACCAGGTGAATTAAATGAGGAGGAGAGAGGAGGAGGAAGGTGGAGGAGGAGGAGGAGGAGGAGGTAGGGAGGACATAAAATTAAATGAACACAATAGTCAATGAAACCACAATAGCCTGACTTGAGATCCTCCTCCTCCTCCTCCTCCTCCTCTTCCTCCTCCTCCTCCTTTGACATTTCTATCCCTGGTTTCCTCATACAACTTTTGCCAGTCTGAAAATAAGTACGAAAAAAAAAAAAGGAAAGAAAGAAAAAAGACATACAGAAGTAGGAACAGGAGAGAGAGAGAGAGAGAGAGAGAGAGAGAGAGAGAGAGAGAGAGAGAGAGAGAGAGAGAGAGAGAGAGAGAGAAGAGAGAGAGGAGAGAGAATCTTCACAAAGCCTACATCTTCCTCCTCTAGGCTAACCTTGATTATTTAGAAGAAGAAGAGGAGGAGGAGGAGGAGAGGGAGGAGGAAGGATGATATTGGGTCACTCTTAACCTACTCGCCTCTAGTTTTTGTCTCTGAGCCTTGAAGAGAGAGAGAGGGAGAGAGAGAGAGAGAGAGAGAGAGAAGAGAGAGAGAGAGAGAGAGAGAGAGAGAGAGAGAGAGAGAGAGAGGGACTTCCGCCTCTCTTTCCTTGGCGTAAAGGTGTAGTATGGGTAGCTCTCTCTCTCTCTCTCTCCTTCTCTCTCTCTCTCTCTCTCTCTCTCTCTCTCTCTCTCTCTCTCTCTCTCTCTCTCTCTCACCGCCACTATTTCCTCTTCCATGTTGCATCATCTCTCCCTCCCTTCCTCCTCCCTCTCTCCCTCCTTCCCTTCTCCCTCCCTCCCTTCTCCCTGCTTCCTATCCCCCATTCTCCATCCCTCCCTCTCTCCCTCTCTCTAACCTCCTTCCACCCGGATTTTCCTTTCTACGGGGAGTACCCAGGGGAGTACCCAGAGAGAGAGAGAGAGAGAGAGAGAGAGAGAGAGAGAGAGAGAGAGAGAGAGAGAGAGAGAGAGAGAGGATGGGAGTGAAAATTTGAAGGGATGTGAAGGGATGTGAAGAGGTGTTTAAAGTACATTAGAGGGGAGTGAAGGGGAGGTGGGGAGGTGAGGGGAGATAAGGGGAGATGAGGGGAGGTGAGGGGAGATGAGGGGAGGTGAGGTTAAACCAAGGCCAAGACCACCCCATTATTATTTACCCGTACACATACACCACACACACACACACACACACACACACACACACAGTTCAGTCTTATATTCACCTTCATTTATTTATATTATCTTTTCCTCTGTGCAAAACAAAGCAAATTATTCACCTGAAGATAAACAAAAACAAAACTGTCACCTACTCAAGTTAAACGGCATTTTTATCCACGTCGAATAATAATAATAATAATAATAATAATAATAATAATAATAATAATAATAATAATAAAGGCAAGGTAAGGTAAGGTAAGGTAAGGCACGTTTTAAACAGACACAAGTGACCTTGAAATGAGTAGAGAAAGACCGTGATGAATCAGACCACAAAGGTGAGAGAGAGAGAGAGAGAGAGAGAGAGAGAGAGAGAGAGAGAGAGAGAGAGAGAGAGAGAGAGAGAGAGAGAGAGAGAGAGAGAGAGAGAGAGAGAGAGAGAGAGAGAGAGATAACAAAATAAATAAATAAAAATGTTCTAATCGATCGTGATAATTCTCAAGGTGTTTTTCTTAATCTATTTCCTTGATTTTCACGACCTACATACTTTGTACACACACACACACACACACACACACACACACACACACACACACACACACACACACACACACACATTCACAATATTTCCCTTCTTATACTTCCTCCTCATTCCTCACAGTTTTTTTTAACTTTTCTTTCCCTATCATCGTAATAATAATAATAACAATAACAACAATAATAATAATCACCCTATTCCACTCTCATCGCCTCACCCTTTTGACCTATCACCCTAATGCACTGATTCTCACCCCATCATCATTATCATCATCATTATCACCCCTTACCTTCATTATCCACCCTATCATCATTATCACCCCTTACCTTCATTATCCACCCCATCATCAATTATCACCCCTTTATTCATTATTATTTCCATCCTTCCTCCACATCAATCATAAGTTGATGTTGGACTAGGGTTGGTAGTGTAAGCTTAGAATTATATTAAATGGAATCTATAATATATATCCGTGCGTTACATATTTATGATCACTCTCAAGCTTTTTATCTCCAAGGGTGGGGGACAAGGAGCTGCCTCGTGTAGGTCATCAACTGGCCTCTCGCAGTCTCCTCATTTCTTATGTTCTTTCTTTTCTTTCCTTAGATAAAATTTACAAGATATCGAAGGACACTCCCTCTCTCCCTTCTTCCTTTCCTCCCTCCCTCCATTCCTAACCTTATCAATCATCCCTGACTTACTTCTGTCTCCTCAGATATCTTTGACAATACCGAAGGGTACTCACTGTCTCCCCCCCTCCCTCCCTTACTGAGATAAAGCATCATTTAGGTCTCTCTCTCTCTCTCTCTCTCTCTCTCTCTCTCTCTCTCTCTCTCTCTCTCTCTCTCTCTCTCTCTCTCTCTCTCTTACACAAGGAAGATATACATAATATGATCCTTGGCCCACATAATTTTTCAAGGTCTTTTTTGTTATCAAGCAGCAGCAGTATTATTATTATTAGTAGTAGTAATAGTAATAGTAGTAGTAGTAGTAGTAGTAGTAATAGTAATAGTAATAGTAGTAGTAGTAGTAGTAGTAGTAGTAATAGTAATAGTAGTAGTAGTAGTAGTAGTAGTAGTAATAGTAATAGTAATAGTAATAGTAGTAGTAGTAGTAGTAGTAGTAGTAGTAGTAATAGTAATAGTAATAGTAATAGTAATAGTAATAGTAATAGTAGTAGTAGTAGTAGTAGAATCATTATCAAGCTCAATATTAATGTGTTGTTGTTTTGTGACAGAAGCACTTGAGTCTAAAGCCTTATCACAGGTGTGTCTGCCGAATGCGCAGTAGTAGTAGTAGTAGTAGTAGTAGTAGTAGTAGTAGTAGTAGTAGTAGTAGTAGTAGTAGTAGTAGTAATAATAGCAAGAATAAGGAGGAGGCAACTAAGGTAAGGTAAGGGTGGGAGAGAAGAGAAGAGAGAGAGAGAGAGAGAGAGAGAGAGAGAGAGAGGGAGAGAGAGAGAGAGAGAGAGAGAGAGAGAGAGAGAGAGAGAGAGAGAGAGAGAGAGAGAGAGAGAGAGAGAGAGAGAGAGAGAGAGAGAGAGAGAAGGAAGAGAGGCACCTTGAAAATGTTCGTCGCCCACACTTCCTTCCACGTTACTCAAGGGGTGATCAGACCCTACAATGACGCAACCACACTCACGAAGGGCAGCCAAAGGAGATATGAATCACTGCACCATTACAGCAGCAGCAGCAGCAGGAGGAGGAGGAGGAGGAGGAGGAGAAGAAACCAGTCATATCGAGTTAAATCCTATAATAACAGGAGTATTTTAAAAGTTGGAGAGATCGGTAGTAGTAGTACACATACACACGTACACACATACACACACACACACACACACACACACACACACACACACACACACACACACACAGAACAATACACACTTCCCCTCAATATAATAACTTCCACACTTCATTTTTATTTTTTGATCAGCTCAAAACAAATAAGTGAGGATGATTATAACCCTTTGAATACTAATGCACATCAACAACATCTGGGAGAGTGTTCAAGAGAGAGTTAAGGAACAGATCAGAGACTTGGACATGGAATAGGACACAGCAGACAAGAGTGTGTGGTGTGGAAATGAGTTATCTGAGAGGAGCATGTGGCGTGACAAGATGGGAGGGTGAGAGCAATGAATGTGTGTTTTAAATATAGGTGTTTTAAATATAGGTATGGTAAATATAGGTTTTAAATATGGTATGGGACTTTATGTAAATGGAGTGAAGTGTTGGGTAGTGGAATGGGTTTAAATAAAAGTACGTTGAGGTGGTTTAGTCCTATTGAGAGGAAGAATAGTGAAGAGTTTGTGAAGAAAGTGTATGTGAGTGAAATTGAGTGTTCTAGGAGGAGAGGAAGGCCAGTTGTATATTGGAAGGATAGGGTGAAGGAGTACATGCATGAAAGAGTTGCTGATAGAAGGGGAGGGATTGAACTAGCAAGGAGGGAGTGTTTGGATAGGGAGAGGTGGAGGCTCTTCTGCCGTGATAATAAATAATAAATAAAAACAACAAAAACAATACGAAATGTTATATAATAATAATATAACTGTACTTGGTTAATATTCCGCAGGAGTTGGTGGTCTGTACAGGTGATACAACTGTACTTTTCTGTAATCTATTTTACTCAGCATATTGTACGATAGTTATCTATTTCGGGCAACTAGTATAAATTTGAGTATGACTAAACATTATTACCTAGATGACCCCCAGGGCCAGGACACACACCTTCCCATCACACTGCACACACAAGACTCAACCGCATCAACATTATTGTTTTACTTATATCATCTCCCAGGGCCGAGGAATAGTCCGAGTTCAATAGGAAGGTGGCCTGGTAGGCCTACTTGGTCCTATTTAAGCTGCTGGCAGACACTCAAGGGTGAGACTGTGCAGAGCAAGCCATGGGGAGTATTGGAGTAACAGGAACTACCACATGTAGGCCTCCGTGCCTTTTATAGCTTCCTTATATTCTTACGTTTTTATACAGGTCATGTCCAGCCTTCATGGCTCACCATTGGAGGCATTGGGCCATGTGACCCAGCCAGAACACATCATATTCAAGTGTGGTGGAGCGACTATGAATAAAGTGTGGCCACCACCACCACCACCACCACCACCAGCAGGCTGAGTGTATTGTGCCCAGCGTAAGGTGAGGGTGTTAGCCACAGGTGAGTCTGTACCCAAGCTTGAGGACATAGGCAGGGCCAGTGCCTGAGGACATAGGCAGGGCCAGTGCCTGAGGACATAGGCAGGGCCAGTGCCTGAGGACATAGGCAGGGCCAGTGCCTGAGGACATAGGCAGGGCCAGTGCCTGAGGACATAGGCAGGGCCAGTGCCTGAGGACATAGGCAGGGCCAGTGCCTGAGGACATAGGCAGGGCCAGTGCCTGAGGACATAGGCAGGGCCAGTGCCTGAGGACATAGGCAGGGCCAGTGCCTGAGGACATAGGCAGGGCCAGTGCCTGAGGACATAGGCAGGGCCAGTGCCTGAGGACATAGGCAGGGCCAGTGCCTGAGGACATAGGCAGGGCCAGTGCCTGAGGACATAGGCAGGGCCAGTGCCTGAGGACATAGGCAGGGCCAGTGCCTGAGGACATAGGCAGGGCCAGTGCCTGAGGACATAGGCAGGGCCGGTGCCTGAGGACATAGGTAAGCCCATTGCCTGAGTGGGCAAGGCACACCTTTCCTACAGAGTCTAGATAACAAAGCCGTCCACCCGGTGGTGTCATCATCAAGTGTAATTGTAAGTGCAGATATCAATACATCATAATTTCAGATGGAGAATGTTTATGCAGTTTATGCATATTTCTTTTGAATAAGATTTAGCAAGAAATTTAAGATTATGAATACATTATTCTATTTTTGCATAAATTTTACTTACCAAAGTTAGATAATTGTTTTTGACTGAATTCCTACTGAATAATAACACTGCATGTCATAATATTTGGACAACTCTTCATGAAACATCATAATTAGGTGGCCATTTTATAATAACTACATTTAACTATCTATTGTAATATAGTTTCTAGTAAACTTACAGTTATAACTAAATAAATACTGACACTTCTGACGAGATATAAGGATATTTCATTTGACTTCTTACGGTCACCAGATTCTAATTCCTAAACAACAATCAACATAAGCCGCAACAACACTTCCAATCACACCTATACACACCAAACACCTCACCTTCTTCCCACACGCTAGGTAAAGCCTCAGACACACTGTTAGTACATCAAACCACCATGTACAAATGAGTTCATTAGTTTAGCCACACTCAAGGCTCACGCATGCGGCTCTCCCCTCAGCCTTCATTAGTTTATCCACACTCAAGGCTCACGCATGCGACTCTCCCCTCAGCCTTCGTTAGTTTATCCACACTCAAGGCTCACGCATGCGGCTCTTCCCTCAGCCTACCGTCAATATATAATAGGAGTCCCAGTAAGGCTCCTGCAGGTTGGGGTCTTGGTCATAATCAGTGATAAACACGGCTGGTAGGTTGGCCATTACATAAGGGTGTTCTAAGGTGCTGGAGGGGGATGTGATACAATTAATCCTCTATATCAAACAGCCTTCGCAGGGACTCTAGGGTATGTTGCTGTTTGTGTTCCCTTGTATACTGGCAAGGCGATTTCTCACCAGTAAATCTGTTGCCAAGATATCAAACTTCTATGGAGAGAAATTTTAGGTTTTACATCCCTAATAATGTAGTGCACTGGTTATCACAGTGGTTCCCAAACTAGTTCATTTAACATGCCACATTAGGCGTGCTTCCCCTTTCATAGGAGGATGTCAATATTGATGTATATGGCTATATTAAAACACTAGATGTATTCTCTTTCCCGGGGAGGTGCACGAGCACAGGACAGAAGGGGGAAAAAATCACTATTACTACTACTACTACTGTGGGCCAATACAACAAAAGCCTAGCCAAGGGCAATCTATCTATTTATCAATGGTAGCATAGTTTTATTTTGGGGGGGGATGTTGAATGGGTGATGCAGGGAGGAGGGTGTCCTCCCCTGCATTGAACCAGCTTTGGGAAGACTCAGCTTGCACAAGGTTGAGAATCCCTGATCTAAAGGCACATCTGTGAACTCTTCTTACATCATACCTTGATAATATTACACTTGATTCCATTGTTGTAGAGTGTAGTAATAACAACACAACAACACTGACTGTTATATTATACTTAGTTAACTTTACAATATTTTGATCACTGGCAAACCTTTCTTGTATGTAACTTAAACAAAATACATACACGAAAACACACCAATGAGAACACCTTTTTTTGCGGTGTGTGTATGTGTGTGCACCTAATGTGCTGACACCTTCCTAGTGTAGTGTGTATGTGCACCTAATGTGCTGACACCTTCCTTGTGTAGTGTGTGTGCACCTAATGTGCTGATATCTTCCTTGTGTAGTGTATATGCATCTAATGTGCTGACACCTTTCTTGTGTGTGTGTGTGTGTGTGTGTGTGTGTGTGTGTGTGCACTTAATGTGCTGACACCTTCCTAGTGTAGTGTGTGTGTGCACCTAATGTGCTGACACCTCCCTTGTGTAGTGTGTGTGTGCACCTAATGTGCTGACAGGAGGCCCTTGTGTAGTGTGTGTGTGCACCTAATGTGCTGACACCTTCCTTGTGTAGTGTGTGTGTGTGCACCTAATGTGCTGACACCTTCCTTGTGTAGTGTGTGTGTGCACCTAATGTGCTGACACCTTCCTTGTGTAGTGTGTGTGTGCACCTAATGTGCTGACACCTTCCTTGTGTAGTGTGTGTGTGCACCTAATGTGCTGACACCTTTCCTGTGTAGTGTGTGTGTGCACCTAATGTGCTGACACCTTTCCTGTGTAGTGTGTGTGTGCACCTAATGTGCTGATACCTTTCCTGTGGTGTGTGTGTTCACCTAATGTGCTGATACCTTCCGTGTGTAGTGTGTGTGCACCTAATGTGCTGATACCTTCCTTGTGTAGTGTGTGTGTACACCTAATGTGCTGATAACTTCCGTGTGTAGTGTGTGTGCACCTAATGTGCTGATACCTTCTTTGTGTAGTGTGTGTGCACCTAATGTGCTGATACCTTTCCTGTGGTGTGTGTGTGCACCTAATGTGCTGATACCTTTCCTGTGGTGTGTGTGTGCACCTAATGTGCTGACACCTTTCTTGTGTAGTGTGTGTGTGCACCTAATGTGCTGACACCTTTCCTGTGGTGTGTGTGTGCACCTAATGTGCTGATACCTCCCTTGTGTAGTGTGTGTACACCAGGAAGAATTACCTAATGTGCTGAGTAACATAAGAGTGTAAACATAGAACACTTTGAGTATAATGAATAATAGTGTAATGATAATAATAGTATAATAATAATAATAGTATAATAATAATAATAATAATAATAATAATAATAATAATAATAGTGTAATGATAATAATAGTATAATAATAATAATAATAGTATAATAATAATAATAATAATAATAATAATAATAATAACAATAATAGTGTAATGATAATAATAGTATAATAATAATAATAATAATAGTATAATAATAATAATAATAATAATAATAATAATAACAATAATAGTGTAATGATAATAATAGTATAATGATATTAATAGTATAATGATAATAATAGTTAATAATAGTATAATGATAATAATAGTAAAATGAATAATAGATGTACTTACCCAGCCCACTCGACTCTGAGATTTTTTCAGCATACCAGCATAATCCCTGCAACATACATAACAGCATTATAATTACAACTATATTCACTTGTGATGTAACTTATTTCCATATTTTATGGTAAAATAACACTCCTTCCATTAAAAAAAAAATAAGACATGTTCCTTCCTTCCATCCATAAAGTAAATGGAAACAAGCATACTACACCCACAAGAGCCACCACAGCTGCAAGTCAAAGATTCTAGATAATAAAGGAAGAAAACCTTATAAACTTTGGTCCAAAATTATTTAACAACCTCCTAACGCACATTCGAGGGCGGACAAACTGCAGCACAGAATTCTTCATGAGACAGTTGGAGGTGTGTCCTGAAATAACAGCCTCCAGTACCACACAGTCCAGGAGTGATGTGTCAATACCCATTATTGACCACCGAAAATACACTCAAATAATGAACAGGTGTGGAAGCATTGGACTAACAAGTTGACCCTGGTGATCATCCTAAACTCACGACAAGTAACACGAGAAAGTAAGGTATGCAGTAATTACATGCAAATATTAAACTCATTACTATGACATATATATACTTACACTTTGCTAATAGGTATCCTTCCGTGTTTTTCTCCTTCTCTTCATGAAGCACACTAGTATAGGCCTAACGACACTAAAACACACGATTACACACACTAACACACACACACCGACACACTTCTTCTAGTAACTGCTGTTGCTGTAAGTGTTTCGTCTGCTTTAATTAAGTAATTTCTAATATATCCTTCTTCTTCCACTGTGGCACTATTAACCTCTCCTATACACTTTTACTTTGTATCTTGCATCGTTCTCATAAGGTTTGCAATTGTATAATTTCTTGCTTCGTTCCCTTTTTGGTGACCTTGTAAAGTTGTGTTCAATATTATTGTTGTCTCGGTGTAGTAGTGCGTCTGTGCGGCTGTGTGCACGTCTTCCTCTTCCTGACGTTCCCTTACATTGCCGCACATGCATACACATAATTCATTACTGCATACATTCACACATTAGTCTTGTTAACATATACACTGGAATACGCAGAAACCTCAAGAAAATAACCCTACTTACATTGCATTACAGATATACATTGGCGCACATGCACATACACTATCTATTACTGCATACATTCTTCATTCTTACACTAGTCTTGTAATATACACTGAAATAAACACACACTTCAAGAAAATAATCCTACTTACATTACATACACCATCTACACACATACATAACTGCATACACACAATAGTACATGGAAATATATACACATTTGCAAAAGGATAATCCTAACTTCCTTTTGTTACTTTGATAATTCCATCCATTAACGACGAAGCTGAGGTCCGAGGTCGACCTCCGCTCACACCAGTTATTCCATCTTGCTCCGTACCCTGTCCTAGTTTCAAAGTTACACTAACTCTTCCTGTATATTGGCACAAATATACGCACATATATACATACATACATACATACATACTGCATGATGGTCATCCTAATCGTGAGCGAGGCGCGAATCTGCCGAGTGACACACTATAAAACCAATGAGCCACCAAGCTGTATGTGTGTGGGTGGGTGTGGTGTTTTACGTGTCCAATGTGTGTGTGTGTGTGTGTGTGTGTGTGTGTGTGTTCAGCATGCTCTGCGAGACTCGAGTGCTCTGTACACATTCTATGACAATAAATGTAAATATATTGGTTTGTCGTCTTCGCGCGTAATAAATTGATTAAATATATAATCTCTCTCTCTCTCTCTCTCTCTCTCTCTCTCTCTCTCTCTCTCTCTCTCTCTCTCTCTCTCTCTCTCTCTCTCTCTCTCTCTCTCTCTGTGTGTGTGGAAACTACAAAAATGGCATATTATTTCCCAAGAGAGAGAGAGAGAGAGAGAGAGAGAGAGAGAGAGAGAGAGATCTGGGACGCATAACTTGCATGTGTATTAGACTCGAAGAATATCTTTACCATCTTCAAATACCAGAAACTCTGAGTCACCGGTAATGCAGCCACGACTTTCACCATTATAGGAGGTCATTACTTCACATGTGTTTGGGTTCAACTAGAGACCTTACGAAGTCTCTTTATAGAGTCTCTTGGTCTGAACATAACTATTCTGAGGGGCCAACAGTCCCTTTTCGTCTACCACCTTCCGCCATCGCTTGCCATACTTCGCAACCTAACCTTTGTAATCCTATGAACACATCACACACAACACTTTCTTGGTTATTGAATAGTATCCACTGCGAGTTCGATTCTAAATAATATATACCACCAAACTTTGCAAACTAGGCCTAGGAGAGATGGATGTGTTGTTTTCTTTCCTGTGGTTGTAATCTCGTCACAGTAACTGGCATCTTCAGGTAGGGAGTCTTGCCAGTAGAGTATATTTGCCCACGGAGAGCAACTAGACGCCAAGAATTCTGTAATCTGCTGTAACTCTTTGATATGGCTTAAACCCACTTAGTATACGGTGGCGTATGTGGTAGTCTGGCACCACGTATATAGTACTACGGTCTGTTTCTCTCTCTCCCCACGTTTGACGGTTTAGCAACAAATAACGCTTGAAACCATGGCTGCCCGACGCCATTCCACCGGTAATGATGGTCATGAGATTCACAGACACCACCATGACCGTGAAAGTCAAAGAGATTCTGAAAACGTGGGTCATGCTAGCCGCCGAGAATACCTGAGTCCACCTGAAGACCGCCGTCACGAAACACACCTCAGCCCTCATAGATACCATCGCTCACACTCCCGCCGCAGCCCTCACAGACACCCAAGTCTACGCAGCAGTAAGAGTCCATTTAGACACCATTGTCCACACTGCCACAAGCATAAACACAACCAAGCACAGAGAAACGATGCCAGCCCCAGCGGACGTCACAGCCCTCGGAACCGCCTCAGCCCAAGCGATCACCACAACCCCAATGGAGGTCACAGTCCGTCTCGGCGTCACAGTTCAAGTGTTCACCCTGACGCTGATGTGTGCCGTGAACAGGACCACAGACGTCACAGCACAGTGTCACAGGATCACAGACGTCACAGCACAGCGTCAGAGGGACACCAAAGCAGAAGACATTAAAGGAGTTGAACGCAGTATATACGAACTGATTATGCCTTCCTAAGTTCCTATCAAGCGAGGCGAGTGTCACAAATATATCCACTGCAGTGAATAAGCAATTACTGATGCACTAAATCTGATAGAGTGGCCAAACATGTATTAAGAACATAAGAAATGAGGAGACTGCAAGAGGCCAGTTGATGACCCTACAGGAGGCAGTTCCTTGTGTTGTATTACGTTGATGCAAACTGACATGAAGTAATAAAAACGCCTCACACTTCCATATACATATGCATAGAGACCTCAGCCTCATCTAGTGCATAAACAAGTGTATGTATGTAATGTTTCAGACATACATTTCTTCTTGATCACGGGTAAACTGCACCTCCTGTACGCCTCACCCAAGTAACATGTGTGAACGTGAACTGGACTGCTGATCGGACTACTAAATCCGTATTCAGTTAACAGCTTTTAAGAGCAAATGTAAACAAAGAAAAATAATTATAAAAAGAATTAGATATAGAGCATAGGAAGTACGTGATTATCTGTTGGTTTAGGATTATACATACTTGCATATTTAAGTGGTGTGATGTAATGTAACATGGGATATAATTCACTTCCTTGGTGATAGTTTTTGTTGTACTTCCTGTCAAGATCAACGACCGCCCAACACAAAGTTCAACAGTTAACTGAATAGTGAATACAAGAATTATATACACATGTTCATGTAATCCTTGAGTGAATATTACCACCGTGTTCCCTGCGGGTCGTATAAGGCAGTGGTTCCCAAACTTGTTCATCTTGTTACCCTCTCATAAAATGTTGTCAATATTAATGTATATGGTTATATTAAAACACTAGATATGTTTTCTTTTCCATTACCCACGAAAAACTTATATTATCCCGTTTGGGAACCACTGATATAAGGTGACAGAATGGGACTGAGCAAAAGGTGAATGGTCTAGGAATCCCTCCTCTCTATTCTCTTATGGAAGGACTGGGTGAAGAAATGGAGTTAAGTCTTTCTTACTTACTTTGTTGAATTTCGCCCTGAGAACGCAGCTAAGGTGGGTCTCCGCTTCCCGTTGGGCTTCCCGTTGTTCCGCCTATCCGTTACCTACAATTATAGTGTAGCATTGTATAAAGAGTTTCTAAGTTTAGGGAATTGGGTTGAAATAAAGTTGAATGACTATATTGCAATAAAAAAAAAAATTTTCATTCCAGGTGTTAATTACTACTGAGCAATACCTAACAGGGCAATGTTGAAATTACATGAGTGTATTTGCATAATCATTTGATCAAATTAACAATGATTATACTTAATAACTACTATATAGGAATGCTGAATATGTAAAATGTATATCTATAATTTCTAAGTCTTAAGAATAAAAATAAGGCATACCATAAAACTCACAACTTGTTTTATATGACGTATATTTATCTATGGGAGGATCAGCATCTTACAAATCGGCTAAAACACAACAGTTGGTTTATGAATGCATGATTGACTACTAAAAAAATTAAATATACTAAAAAAGGTATATAAAACCTTGTATTCTTTCATCACATAAATTAGTAGTTCCAGATTCATTCATTCCAACCATGGCATTTAACAAGGCAATTGGGTGGTTCTAGGATATAGTGGTATAAGTTTAATCCTGGGTCAAAACAGTTCCTTGGTCAAAGGTTAACACTCGTTAACCTAATAAGAGATATATGGCCTATTGCTACCTAGCTCTGGGGATTAATTAATATCGATTTAATTTTACAAGGCAATCACAAACTGTTGTACTATAATAATTATATATCTTGTAAACACTGATTATTCCAGCATTTACATTAAAAATTATGAAATCCATTGATATATAAATTTGTACAGTATCTTGAAGCCAGAAATAGAACATGTAGGAAAAATAAGTAGTCAATAGAATAGTGTAATACTAACTATTGCTTGAACTGACCACGCATTGAGAGAGCTTGGTTGGCTAATATAATGTGGTTACCTGCTATCCAACACATTGAATTGTTGTACTGGAAGACCTTTTAATAGTTTCATATACAAAAAGTTTTCTTCGCCAATACGTCTGATGGAGTCTTCAAAAGCTGATTTCTAAATAATATTTCTCAATCATTTGGTTGAGTGTAACATGTTAGCATAATACTTTTGAGGGGGATACAATTATACTTGAATACCAAATGCTTTGGTGATCAAGAAATTTATCAAATACCAAGGAAAAATAAAAAAAAATAATAATAAAACTCTAGATAACCAGTTTCATGAAAAATGTAAAAGATGAGGGGAAAAAAAAAAAAAAAAAAAAAAAAAAAAAAACAGCGAGAGAGAGAGAATTTTTCCAGGCAAAGAATGAATCATCTTACATGTTATACTGTGCACAAGACTGGCAGTGGTTATCAACCTTAATGTTCACTTACTTCCTAGTGACCTCACTTCATACTAACACAACTATTTGAATGCATTGTCACTACCACATAATACTATGTAGGTGTATATCCACACAGGTTTTACCTTACTAACAATTAATTAAATCAATTAATTAATTAGTCCTATTCCAGTCACCTAATGTACTGAAGTTTCACATACACTAATGAGTTTGCTCATGTACTTAATCAGGTTGTTATTTTCTGTGCTGTACACTTAATCTCACCTCAACACATGCAAAGTCAATAACACGAAGATCACTCAAAACTGCAATATATCTATATATGTACAAATAAAAAAAAAATAAAAAAAGGCCTTTCTTAGGAATAAAAAAAATCCTTGTAAACATATGTACAAACATTAATGAAACTAAATGTGAGAGAAAAAAATACTTATATTATTGGTAATGAGCAAATGTTCAATGACCTGATGACTAAACTCATCATCAACCCATTGTCCAACATTCCTGAAGACATAACACAAATCTGATGGCAAGTGTTTATAATTATATGGATTTAAATGATATTTTGTTCTCCCCAATCCACCCATCTATTTATATATCCTGATACTTGTTCCCTATAACTCAATCAAGTGTTAGCTGCAACTCTTGTTCCTAGAGTTCATCTTTGCATCTCAATTCCTCTCCCATTCACCTCTTCTATCAAGTATATATTTCACTACTCAGTCCTTCACTTGAAATTAACATTTACTAGTACGCCAAACACCAATCAAGTGGACGGATTTTTCTTTTAAAATATTCATGTTCATAAAGACAAAATTATTCAAATCAGAGCAAAAATATTAAAACAAGTCAAGATTTTGTAAAGTGAAAAAACTACAAATGAAGGAAAGTTAGCTATATGGATAATATAATTGATCAATGTGAAGATATTTGTAAGATACAGAAAGACTATAATTATAATAGTCGCAAAAACAGTAAGATAGAATGCAATATATTTGTAAGAAGGGAATGGACATGGAAAGTATTGTATTATGCAATGAATGATGTCTTAGAATATTAGAGAAACAATCATGATTCCTTTAAAGGAAGTTCCCTGAGGAAGCAAGACACTGCAATTGAAATAATAAAACTTTCACATCCCTTGTTAAGAATACATTAAGTAGGAAATTTTAGGGTTAAAAACTAGATAACTGACTTCAAATAAAATAATAAAACACAAATGGAATCCAATAGAGAAAAATAATAAAAAAAAATTGTGTATGAAAAATTGATCTATCTAAATAGCAAACAGTTTTCCCTCTTTAGTTTAGGTAGTCAAGACAAGGTATGCATAAACACACCCATATACACTACACTCACTTACCTCCAAGGGACCCAGAGAAGAGAAGTACATCTCGCCCAAATACACCAGGTCAGGTCACTCATATAAATGGGAACGAGGTCATGTCTTGCATTTAACCCATGATCTCAGCCTCCCAAGGGCAGTCAAGGGTGTATCATTACTTGTGCATTCACCGCTATTCATCCTTCCTTGCTCCACACATTCCATCCATCCATCCATCCCATTTGTGGCCTTCCTCTCAACCTCACACCTACTATTCATTCTCTTCTAAAACTGGTCTTATTCCCTTCTTTGCATGTGTCCAAACCACCTCAAGCCAGACTCACCATTCTGTCTACACCCAGTCACCTTCACATTAAGCCTTACATTAGAAGAAGTATTGTCTACAGTTTGGAGCTCCACATCTGCACTGAGTCTTGCCATACTGCAGGCCTCGGTTACCCTTGGGAGTCTTCATGAATAATTCTGAAGACGCATCCTGAGGATCCTTTCCTTTCTCGGGTGTAATGAAACCTTCTCCTTTATTCTCTGAAGTATCAAAGAGAAAGGAAATGATATAAGGTTATCTATTATATCTATTCATTAGGTTGTTATCCTCTTATCATGCATTAGACATAAGGTTTTTGTTTAATATTTTGTATTTATCTTACTGTGAATATATAAGACCTATTATTATTATTATTATTATTAAAGGGCATACATATACACACCGATGGTCAAAAAAAATATATAAAAAATTACCTAATAATGCATTTTGTTCTGATTCAAGTCCAGAGTTGTAGTCAAATGTGATTTCATCTCCTTTTTTGATGTCCTGTGATGCAAATAATGCTAATCTAGGCAAGTCTGGGTCAAGACAGTCCACCCACACATTATATACCACCAGATTCGGGTCACACTGAAAGAAAGAGGAGAAAGAATTTTTTCACAAACATACTTCACTGATGAATATAAAGTCAAAATCAATAGAGGGACTGAAATGTAATGTATTGCAATGCTATGGTTGTATCTGCACTACATCATTCTAATTATATCTTATACAAATAAACCCTTACATTAACACAGTATTTGGGAACAGGAATGTAAGCACTCAACATTATACATATATTTTCTACCTCCAACTGAACTTATAAGTCATCAATACTAACAATATTAACTTACAGAATGATTGATGAAATGAGAGACATTGCCGAATTTTGCAGCATCCACCGTGTAAGGGTTCAGATCCCCCTTGTTGTAGTCGAGGTCAAATAAATAAGTGCATCTTTGAGCATCTGAAACAAGACAAATGTATTCAGATAATGTGATTTTCTGTACGTATTGTTACTACCTATTCCTTGTACCTCAGGCTAACGGTTGTATACATGAGTTGATCGTAAATAAAAATAACAGGGGTAGTAAAAAAGATAGAACGTATACGTGAAATATCATTAACCGAAACATTGTATAACTTATGAGTGGTGTATATAAATCAAATAAATATGTAGTAAAACTATAAGATAGAACACACAAGTGAAATATCATAAACCGAGGCATTGTATATAAATTAATATAAATGCAATAAAACTATATGAATAAAGGAGATTACTTACCATAACCCTTCCCTCTATTCTCAGCTTCTTCGGAGGTGATGACTTCTCCAACATACTCTGTCACTAGTGAGTCTTTCTTGATGTTTTCCATAGACTTAACTCCCCATCCTCGGCCATTTGCGGTGCGGAAGATGCAGAGGCTGACGGTGCGTCCCCTCTGTACCACTCTGTTGGAGCAGTTCTTGTCACAGGAACACCGCTTGTTGCACTCGTAGATGGCCGTGCCCAGCGAAACCTGAACATGAAACAAAGAACACATTTTAAAACACCAATACACACATAGCCTACATACAAAAATTACTGCACCAAAAACTCAACACACACTACTTAATAATACTTTATAGAATGAATATACAATACTTAATAATACTTTAATAAAATGAATATACAATACTTAAGCAGTAAAGTTAAATATCCAGCATATAGTTTTACTTTGACTCTGCCCAGCTTGTTGTAAGGTGCCCACGACCCCATCTGAGTGGCACAACACGCCTTGCTGGTGGAGCAGTCTGTACACTCACACCCAACCAGCGGGTCATTGGGTAAGGTCACTCCCTCACCAGTCTGCAACCAAAGGGAAATAAAGAAATATACAGATGCAATTATAGTCAGATTTTCTAGAATTAACTAAACAAGGATCTAATTATGTCACAAATACCTTTTTGTACCTCCATGCACACACACTATCTTTTTATTATCCACTCTGTAGATCTGAACAATTTCCTCCCTTGCTTATCCCACCGTGCACATGAATCAATCACAAAATACGTACACGGCATTCATTAATGTACACAAACTCCATGGGCGGCATAGCCAGGTCCACAATGTTTTCCACACACAGCTTGGCCGGGTCAGAGCAGATCGAGTTAATCTTTCTTTCCCATTTACGTAACTCTGCCAACTGGAGTTCTCGCTTCCCTTTGATATCTTTTGAAACTTTATCTTCCAGTATCATCCTCAGGTACTTCTGGTAGCGGTCTCTCTGTTAGTGAAAAAGAAAGGTTTTTTTCTTTTTAACACACTGTATCATTAGAACTCAATATTCAAGTCTCCCATAACACTGTCACACTTGTATGAATGTATATAATGTATAAGTAATGTATGGATGTACAGCGTGTATAAGAAGTTCATATTATTGGTAAATGTTACATTGATAAGAAAAAAATGTATATATTGTCGGTGCTCAATTCAACACACTCTGTCATTTGGCGGGCAATCAACCCACTAACCAACTAAAGTCTGTTAGTGTAAAAGAACCTCCGGTAGGTCGAGGGCACGTAGGTAGAAATCCATATGGATTGACCAAGCAACAGACTTTTTACACTAATGAACAGGGTTCCCTCCTCATTAGTCTGTTAAATCGAGGGTCGACTGTATACATAAAAAAACATATATTATATGGGATTCTTTCTCTTCCTTCCCACTCTTAGGTTGTGTTTAATAGAATGTAAATTAAGTATAAGTAACCTAACCTACATAAGCTCACCTTCCTTGCAACGATGGCTCTCTCAATGAGTTCATCCACATCCACTTGGGGCTGTGAGGATGACTTCATCGAGAAGAGTTGAGTCACCACACTCTGGTACTCTGCCCGGCTGGTCTTACAGTAGTGATCGAAAACAGCCTTACGAATGGTCTTTTTAATGCTGGGATCGTATTGTATTACAAAACCCAGACTGGAAAAGATAAATAAGAAAGGCACAATGTTAAAAAAAAAAAAAGGTAAAGACAGCCATTTCATCGTCTGTCTGATACGGTTCAATATCATTTTTCAATATGATTACCAGATTACCCAAAAGGACGGCAAAAGGTATATGGAATCTATTTATCCATATACTAGGAAGACAACTAAAACAAGGTAGCCAAGACAACACACACACTTGCACACACACATACACATACACACACACACAATGTACATATAAGGCTGGACAAAATATATCAATAGAAAAAGAAGAGAAAGATTTAATAGAGACACAGTTATATAATGAAACACTAAATAAGTTAAACACGCACACACACACACACACACACACGCATACACAATGTACATATAAGTTTGAAAAAGAAAAAGAAAAAAAGAAAAAGATTTAGGAGTCATAAAGTTCTATCATTAAAAACAAAATAATTGACTCACTCCTCCAGTTTTTCATCTTCCTGGTCTCTTTGCCTGAATCTGCTTTTGAAAAACTCTAACAGAAGTTCTTCACAGCTGGTCAGGTTAGAGGAAGGTTCCCACGTGCTGTCATCAGGGTCATAACCTTTCCATGTCACGTGATATAAGTACCGCCCCTGAAGGTCAAAGGTCACAGATTAATGACCTTATAAAAATAATAAATAAAAAATTATAAAAAATATGAAAATAAAAAAATAAATAAATTATATATATATATATATATATATATATATATATATATATATATATATATATATATATATATATATATATATATAAAACAATTATGCATTATATTTTTTTTTAACCCAACCTTTCTTACTTATGTATCATTAAAAATATTAATAGAAATAACAATGTAGAATAATAATTTTTTTTAAATTACATATATATATATATATATATATATATATGTACCGAGTACAACGGGCCAACTATCATTACGGTGATTCCTTTGCGGAATCACCGGTAAATCCTCGTATTCTCGACGCTCGTTAAGATACCTTGTTATAGTTAGGTAGGATAGAATGTATCTCAACCTCGGTGGTGGAGGGCCAAGTGGTAGTAGTAGCAATAGTGTCGATACCCAAGTGGTGTCGTGGTGGCAGCATAGAAAGTAGATAGAAAGTAGTAGATAAGAAGGGTAGAGTTAATACCGAAACGGTACAGTGATGACAGCAGTGTCAATTAATAGAAAGTAATATTTACCGAAACGGTACAGTGGCAGTAACACTGACCCTCGGTACATATATATATATATATATATATATATATATATATATATATATATATATATATATATATATATATATATATATATATATAATACTAAATAAATATAAACTAACATCAATAAATACACAAAAACAAATATATAAATACATAAATCAATTAAAACCATACAAACAATTAAATGACACATTTCACCAATAACAAAATAAATAAATAAATAAATAAACATACGTACCTGTGCTTTCTTTAAATCAATTATACTCTGAACCTCAAACTCTTCTTCTTCTTCATCCTCCCCTTGTGCCTCCTCCTTCCCTCTTTTATCCTCCTTGGTGAGGTAGTCGTCTATTAAAGTTCTCCTGAGTCTCTTAACCTTGGGAGACGGGTCTGGCGAGGTTCTTCCCTTCCTCTTGTTACTGTTGTCGTCCGTGGTATCTAATGTGATGGATAAAATCTCATCGTTGCCCACTTCTGATGCGGGCGGTGTTATGCCGACAACACCATTGCTCTTACCAGGGAGATCTGAGGAAAAGAACGTGTTGATATAGCCTCAAAAGTAAGAAATAATTATGATAGTTAGAACATCCTTATTTACAAATCACATCTTGCAGACTCATCCTAATGTATGATAACAAAAACTGCAACTTGTGAAGTATTCAATAAAATTTCAAATGCTTTATCACAATGCATATGGAGTTGAAACTGACTGTACATTTTGTTGAAGTGAGGCTCTTCAAACTGTAAAACTTCAAATTATATGAACAATTACAAAAGGAAGTTTGATCTATGCATACAGTACAGATAAAGTCAATACATTACCTGAGTGGTCTGGTGTGTGGGTGGACAGGTGAGGTAAGTCTGTTGTATTTAATGAAACCATTGTTGAGTTGTTTTTATTTTTTAACTTATCACCAACTTCCTTCTTCAACAAGTTTCCCATTATCTGCAGCTCTCCTTCAACCTGGAAACCATTGTAATCATTATACTTATGAAGATAACATTAGCGTGTTCTCCTGAGGTTAGTACTTACATGTCAGATAGAATTATGGTTGCACAATATCATGCAATAAATATCAACTTACGAAAACTTGTTAAAGCAAAATAGTCCTAACCTTAAAATTAGTAGGCTAACCTTATCTCCATATTATCCTGAAAAACATATACAAACAAATTTCTTACCTGATTCAAATGATCAAAAAATGGCTTTGCAAACTCAAGTTGTGGGAAGAAGAAACTCTTTGTCTTGTAGGTTTGAAAAGATTGTTTCACTTTATCCAGTGATTCACTAAGTTCACTGAAGGATAGATTCAGTTTCTCAAGAGATTGCTGAAACACACAAAAAAGAACATTTAGTATAAATTCTACAACATTGTCGTGTACACAATAATAATATAATAATTAAATTCATCTTCTTCGCCTTGTAACCTAACGTGGTTAAACTGGAGAATAAGTCCGTGTCACGTACAAACACGAAACTCACATATCATGTAGAAGACTCGGTAGTGGTGCCGTAAACATAGAAAAAAATGAGGCGCTCACTCCTAGTGTGGCCGTAATAGCACTCGAAAGTGTGGGAGTTCCAGGGGGAGGCGCAGCCCCTTCTGCTAGATTAGGTTGGGTTGGGTTAATGTTCTAGCTGCGGGGTCCAGGGGGGGCGCATCCCCCCTCGCTAGACTAGGATATGGTTAGGTTAGGTTAGGTTAGGAGGGAACCAGGGGGGACGCAGCCCCCTAGCTAATTAGGTAGGTTAGGGAATTTTGAAATTTTCTTTGCTTTTTGAAGGCCCATATTTCGCTTATTTTTCATCCCTCCCCAAAACCTTCGATTTCCCATGATCTTCCAAGCTTGTTTGAAGGGATAGGGGGGTTGGTGGGGAATCGGGGTGGCGGATTTATTATCCAGAATTACCCCTAACGTAACCAAACCTTAACTTATATTGAAAAATAACAAAACCTTGTTTAAACCAAACTAAACTTTATTTTTCGATGAGGTATCACTGTAAACATTGAATATCTCACTAACTAAGAATTTGCGACAAAAATGTAATTAAGAAAACCTTCACAAAATGCACCAGGTAATGTAATTATAATCCTGAATTCTCTAGAGCGTTCTGGTTAAAATTTTTAAAAAAAATAAAACTTTTCCTGCAAGGGACGCAAGATTCAAAGCTGACGTCCATATCTTATTAATTAGACAACAAAAGAATAATAACACAATCCTTAAGCCCCCCATCCTTCGCCTTGTTCCTAGTAAGAGTATAAGTAAAAGTAAACAAAGTAAGAGTTTAAGGGACGCGGATTCAAAACTGGCGTCAATATCTTATCAATAAGACTTCACTTACTTACTTTGGTTACTTCAACACCATAAGAATAAGAATAATAGCAACAACGATAAAAATAATCATAAAACAATAATAAAACAATTCTCCCAATACTATCCTTCCTTCCTAGTGAGTGGTATGGACGCGGATTCAAAACTAGCGTCAGACTTACCAATTTAGCTTCTAAACCAATTCCTGGACTCTTCTCCGTCTTGATTGCCACTTCATCCCCGGCAGGAGATAATTTAGCACTATTATTCATAATTATAACACCTTGGAAGACCCGTTAACAGGGCATCACCATCGGTAAATACGTGAACCAAAACAGTCTTGTAACCACCGCGGCGGGAATCTAAATAATGACCCCTGGCACAAAGCTTTATTTTTTGCCTCCCAGCAAAATTCAAATCATATATATATATACAATTAATGATTTTGTCACTCATTATAGTCTATTAAAATTGATGTTGTCTTTTGAACATTAATATCGTAATCACCGCTGCGGGGAACAAAATAATGACTCGAGGCATAACATTTAATTATACCCACCACTAAGATTCTAATTATACATACAAGGGATTATTGAGATTATCACTCATTAACGCCGCATATAGATACAGGGAATATGATGAAGAATATAAAATAAAAAGAAAGGAAAGGAAAGAAAACTATATTTAATCTATGAAGAGAGACCCTTGAAGGCTTGACAGATAGAGAGGGGAAAAAAATACTAAAAAATTTAAAAGAAAATTACCATGAACATCAGATACGTGAATGCATAAATAATTATAATTAAAAACCGAAAAATTATGATAAAACGATAAAACATGACAAATAATTAAATATATGACTTTAGACCCAATGTAAACAAGTATTAGCCGTACAAAAGGCTTATCCCACACAGCTGACTGGACAGGACGAGGCTACAAGGTATATATATATATAACATTAAATAAACACACACACAGGCTCAAAATAGTTACCATCACATTATTATTATCAAATACAACACATTAAACACAGACTGGCTCAATATGGCTTAATAATACCTTAAAATGTCTTAGAGTCTTGTGATTTTCTCCATTAATTAAATTGTCATTATTATTTAAGATATCCACGAATGATTATTACATTATTATAACACAGTGTCCTTCGTAATAATATATACCTAACACCCGGTCTTAATTATTTATAAACACTGGTGGTAGTTAGTAAAAGTAATCTGAACTGCCTCTAGCTGCTGCTGTCCATGCATTTCATCCTTGTCTACCCTAGTCTCTCTCTCTCTCTCTCTCTCTCTCTCTCTCTCTCTCTCTCTCTCTCTCTCTCTCTCTCTCTCTCTCTCTCTCTCTCTCTCTCTCTCTGTTAACAGTTAATTTTGTATATTCTCTTACTTGTCTTACTTGTCCCGCGTTGAGGTGTAGAATCACCACGGTCGACTTGGGAGTCCACCGCCCCTACACTGCCCTTCACTTCTGATAGCATTAATTTGGTCAGGGATTGAGTTGCTGAGTGCTGCTCTTGGAGTGTGCTTATGTAGGATGGTGGGTTCGTCAGGAATTGTCTGCAGGAACCAGTCCAACTTTCCTTTGAAGCTGTCTGTGCCGCAGTTAGTGGTGTCCCTGATGCCCCTCGGCAAGCAGTTGAATAATCGAGGACCCTGGTTCACAACTTGTGGCTTGCAGGGTCTTCATACGTTGACTGACTGCCTCAATGGTGTTCTTGTAGCAGGTGCACCCTAGGCGTGGATGGTTGTGACTTGTGAACACCCTCTGAGTCTGCTCCAGTTTCTTTATCTCACAGGTTTTGTGAGGAGACCACAGCTGGCACAGGTATTCCAATCTAGGGAGAATAAGTGACTTCCATAGTGGGATTAGGTGTTGGGGCTCCCTGGTGTTAAATGTTCGCAGCACCCAGCCAGTCATCTGTCTGGCTGTCCTTGTAATGTTGTCGATCAGTGCTGCAAACTGGAAGTCGTTGCTTACTTTAACGCCCAAATCTCTAACGGATGTTTTTTCTTCAATTTTTTGGTTGGCCGCTAGGTACTGAGTTGTCTCGAGGTGGGTGTTATTTCCGTACCTTAATAGTTCGAATTTATTTTCATTGAAGGCCATGTTGTTGTCACTTGCCCATTTCGTTACTTTATTGAGGTCAGCTTGCAGATCTTGAGCGTCCTGGTGGTCGGTGATTACCTTGCTAATTCTTGTGTCATCAGCAAATGACGATAACCTTGAATTCTTCACATCCTTGTTGATATCGCCCAGCATAATTAGAAACAACAATGGCCCCAACACAGACCCTTGAGGAACATCACTTAAGACACTTGAGTGTTGTGACTTTGCTCCGTCAACAGCTATCGCTTGTGTCCTGTCGCTTAGAAAGCTGTGAATCCACACCCCTATTTTTCCCTGAATACCAAGGGCTCTCACTTTGTGTAGAAGAACACCGTAATCTACCTTATCAAAGGCTTTCGCGAAGTCCAAGTATATTGTGTCCACGTTTTTCCCATTTTTGGCATTGTTAATGATATAGTCTTGGTGTTCTAGCATCTGGGACAAGCATGATCTCCCTTTCCGAAACCCATGCTGGTTTGAGTTTAACTTATCGCTGTCCTCAAGAAAGATTACTAATTTTTTTCTCACAATCCGCTCCATAGTCTTCATTATGTGTGAGGTTAGGACAACAGGCCTGTAGTTTTTGGCCTGGCCCCGACTGCCTCCTTTAAAAATGGGGGTGACAATTCCCTCCTTGAGGATTTCTGGGATTTTTCCTAAGTCAAGTGAGTTTCTGAATAGGGTTTAGAGGGGATAGGAGAGGAATGTTGTCTGGTCCTGCTGAGGAGTTGGCAGACAGATCACTTAGGGCTTCCGCTACATCTTCAAGGTTGAAAGTGATATCGCTGATGGTTTGATGGCTTTCTTGCTGTGGGCTAAAGAATGTTTCAGGAGAGGTCACTATCCCTTCCTGTTTTGGAGTGCTGAACACACTGGTGTACTGTTCTTGGAGAACTTCAGCCATATCTTTGCTCCAGAGATGTGTTCTGTGCAATCTATCTCGGCATTGTTAGTATTGTCTAACACGTCATGGGCCTGGTGTGGTTCCTGCTCCTTTCTTATTTTGTCCATTATTTTCCTCATCTTATCTACCCATTCAGGGTCTGCATATTTCACATAAGTGCACTGTTATCAGTTAATTTTGTATGTTTATCAGCAGCTGACTCTATCACCCACTTTACAGCTGCACAATGTCAGGACTGGGGACGCAGCACAGAGAACAGCAGAAACAGCTTGATGGAAACAGCAGATTAGTTTCCCCTGCAGGAGAAAATACAGTCCCATCTTCCTCCACCCACTCTCCTCCTTCTGTGGGAGGAGGAGGACAAGAAATACATGATAAAGGGGAGATGAGGAGAGAAATCAGTGAAAGTAGAACCCAAGAAAAAAATTTAAGAGTAAATCCACCAAATTTAGTACTACCATTTAATGAGAAATCTAATATTGATAAAAGTTCAAAATCTGAAAATGTTAGCAAGGAAGGGACTGAAAATGAAAACGCAACAGAAATACAAGAGAAAGTTGATCGTCTGAATATAACCTCACTTCCACCCACGCCTGAAAACATACAAATAGACAACTCTAACCTAACCACAGATGAAAATAAAACAGATGAGAGTGTAAAGCACATCTTATCCTTCCACGTAACTGAACCAGACAAAAACCAGGACCTACCACCCCCTACAGAGACATCCAGTACACAGCTCAACCAAACCATCGACGCAACGCCGAGCAAACGCAAAAGCAAGGTTAAAAATACAAAAAATCTTGGTAGTGGTAAAGACGGCAAGGATTCTGACTCCTCTGTGTGTTCAAGGAAGAGATCGTCTAAGAGTAAAACGAAAATCAAGTCTAAATTCACACCCGGAAGCCTTGAGTATATTGAAGAGAGACTGTGTGGTCGGATATTCTCAGGTTGGGTGGATGAGCGGCAGTGGGTGGAGAGTGTAGGTGGATACAGGGATGTTATAGAAGTGGATGAATGGGAAGTGGAAATGAATCAACAGCTTCAAGCCATTGTCTCTAGTATCCAAGGTGTCCAGGAAGGAACTAAGTGGATTAATATTACTCGTAAGTGGAAAGGTTGGGTAAATATTTGTGAGATGACCCAGTCGATATCTGGTTACCTTTATAATGCACTGCTAATTCAACCTCAGATACTTGTTCAGATCACACCAAACGGGAGATATCGAATGGGTCGTCTTACTAATGTATACCAAAAGTTCTCTTAAAAGTGTTCATAAAGTTTTGCAATGACTATACCTACTTGAAATATTGTCACAGATTTGGTACAAAGAAGTAATATTAAATAATTTTACAAAATTAATATTTTAGGTGACTATTGTTGACTTTTTCTATTACTACTCTCTCATATCCACTGCTATCCAATCTTACCATTATGTCTTGGGTCTTCCTCTCCTTCTCTCCTGTACTTCCATATCCAATGCTGTTCTCTCATCCCTTGCTCTCATTCCATTGCTTCTCATGACATGCCCGAATCATCGAAGTATTTACAATGTTACTATATAGTTTGTGTGTTCAGCTCCTGGTACTGGTCCTTACTACTGCCTGTGGGTGTTGTTGGAGATGCCGCCAACACCCGGCCACTACTGGTACACCATCACACAAGTCAAGCTGCAACCTCAGTTTGGACTCAAGATCTCAGTGAAGGAAATCAGGTAACATATATATTTTTTATGTTATATACACTCATTCAAGTTTTTTTTAATGTGATATACACTCATTGAAGGGGGTTAATTAAGGGGTGTTTTAGGGGTTAAGGAGTGTGTTGATTAAGGGGTAGTATTCTTGCAATCCCCACCACAGGGCTAGACAAATCATAATATAGAATAAATAGTATGTAGTTTTGTATATAAGCTTTACTTTGTTATCATTATCTACAGGAGTATTCATCCCCACGACGGAGAGTTGGCCGCAGCGAGGAGAACGCGTCTTAAGGCATCTCAAGGTGGATCCCGGAGTGAACTTGAGAGCATGAGTGATGCATTCCTAGACTGGACGCATAACCTATCCAATCTGAGACCCGCTACTGTCCTATCTTACATCACATCTACATTAACTCTCTCCAACATCAAAGAAACTATTCGGTCAGTTTTTTGGACTTTCTAAATATGTTTTTGTTAAGAATAGTTAAGTTTAATGTGTTTTGTGGGTTTACTATGGTTTGTTTTGCATATAATTTATTTTATTTAAAACTGCAATGAGACAAAGTGAGAATTTTTAGAATGTCTTTATATCTTTCTGGGATGATATACAAAAATCTATCGTCACAAAAAAAGATCAGTATTTTTACTAATGACCTCTATTGTTGAAGGTTTCTTTTTACTAATGACCTCTGTTGTTGTTGTTTCAGGTTCGTCATTGTGCTTTTAATGACGCTGGTAATAGGTTTGGCAGCATTCGTCCGGGAGTCACACATCGTTGGGTTACGGTTCATTAGAGAAGCCGGAATATTCTTCAACAACGCAACACCGTTCCTGCAAACCGTTTTGGCATTCTTTGAAAAAATATTCGGTGGGTTTTATCTGCTCTTGGCAATGGTATATCGTGACTTTCGCCGCCCTAGTGCTCCACCTCCACATTTTCCACCTCCTCCACCTCCTCTAACCCCTAATCCCCCTCCACCCAGACCTCCCACTGGCCCAAGAGCTATACAATATATGTCTCCTGAACGGTGGGTGGTCAAAACACAAAATAATGAATTCACATAGTTTTTCAAGGTTTAAGAAGACTATATATATATATATATTATATATTCATATATATTTGATTTGATGATGGAATTTTATTTTGACTGGGTGTAGTGTAGTATATGTGTGCACTTGTTGCAGAATACTATATCAAGTGTTTTTTATGTTGCATGACATCTTATGGCATAATGTTTTGTTCAACTGCATTGCATTATGATAACAATGATGTGAGGTTGTGTAGTGTTCAGTTGAGGGAGGAAGTTGTACCAGAAAGAGAGAGAGAGTTACATCATAGAGGCTGACCTGATCTGACCTGACCAAAACTTTAATCACAGCACGTCTAAAAGTGGTATTGTGAGTGGAGGGAACCATTGGTGGTGTGAGTGGAGGTAAAACTAGTAACTCCTTGACTAGTAAACAGGGTACACGCATAATGTTTTAACCTTAAACTAACACAATAATATCCTTAATCAGCTGTATTTACTATTGATGTACCGCCTCTTAACCTTTTCCTATATTCAAATTCAATACATGATTTGTTTACTGTTTTGGGAGTCTGTTTGTATATCATTGAAAGGGATTCAATATTCTTCACAAAGCTAATATTATTAATTACTAAATTTGTTCTTTACTCAATACTTTGTGATTTTAATGTTGTACTTTCAGGGAAACTATTATAACACTTATGACACTGCCTTCAACACTGTATGTAGGATTCCTTTTTAGCATGAAACAGCCTGGACCAAATACTTATGGCAACACACACACATACACACATGTACGTGTAAATGTGTTTGTGTGTGTGACGTATTGTATAGCTCTTGAGCCAGTAGTGAACTTTATTCCTTCTCTTGGGACGTAGGGGCAAAATGAAGAGTGTAAATGTACGTGTATGTGTGCCTTGTCTTGGCTATCCACTTTACGGAATAAAAGCCTGGTATATATAAATAGATAATATTTTTGTGGATGATTTTGGTGACAGAAACACCATACATATGCTTCCTTTCCTACCTGGCTCTTGTGATCTTATATTTGTGAAGATTAAATCACAGCTTTGATTGTATAGTAAAGCTGTGTTAGGAATACAGATAGCCAGGTAGATTGTGGCACCTCTAAAGTTGATATCAAGAATAATAATTGCTAGAAGTGTTAACTAATACTTGTGTAAACTCAAGGAGGGACGTTTGTGAAGGTGAGAAAGGCAAGCACTTATTAAACATTTGAGTCCTACCTCAGTGTACACAAAACAGGGTTAAGGCCGGAAGCACACGAGGGATTCTGTTTGTGTGTGGTGGGGATGTGGCTTCCCATAGGTTTGCATTGATTGGATGTGAAGCCGCACACACGACCGTCTGTGGCTGTGGACCGTGGCAGGCTGTCGCTGATCCCTGCCACAGACACTCTTAGCTGCATAACAAATTAGGGATTACTAAATTAAGATTACAAAATTAGGATTACCTTAGGATTACAATAGGACGTGTGGAGTGTGGCTCTGCCCATACACACGGGTGGGCGATTCTGTGGTGTGGCTCAGTTAAGACACAGACACTTGCAGACACAAAGTTGCTGGTCTGCTCCCGCCTAAGTTTGGTGTGCTGAGTCCACCATAATAAGGTATTACTTGCTAGGGATGACCTGTGCCTTCAATCAAACAACACTAAAGATGAATTATCACACACTTAGTACTAGTCATTGAGGTTATTATCTTTGTATATCATTAGGCAGATTAATAAAATAATTTTGCTCAATTTTATGGTTTATTTTCAAATACATAATTACCTGTTTATGAATCCCTCTGGTATATATATATATATTTTTTTTATAACATGGTGTGGCAAAGCAAATTTATGGTCTATTGTTGCAGATGTGTGGGCGCGCTTGCACACCCACACGCACACACACGCAAGCACACTCAAATTGTACATAAATAATCTAGTATAGTCTGTTGATTCAAACATAACCAAGCAAACATCTTGACCTTATAAAATCCTGTTTGCCGAACCATGATTGACTATTTGAATTAAATGGTTTTCTCAATAACACCATTGTATCATATCTAAAAAAAACTTGGAAAAACTATATTAACAAAAATTCAGCCAATCAAAAGAGAAATAAAACTGATAAATGATAAATATAAGTTTTTAAAGATTTTTCAAAGTATTATAATGTATTTAACTGAACAGACTACAGCATAGAATGATAGAAGAGGAAGAAGCCAAACAGGAAAACTAAACAAGACCAAACGACTGAAAGATGTAAAAAATATATACGTAGTTTTCTATACAGAGTAATTAATACCCGGAATGTTTTGAAAAAGAGGTAGTGTAGTGAGAACTGAAAAGCATCCATAACTTTGAATCAAAATGAAATAATAATAGACATTGAGCCAATAGCATCAGCCAACAGCTCATTTCCTGTATACAACTAGCTAAACACACACACACACACACACACACACACACACACACACACACACACACACACACACACACACACACACACACAGACATACACAAACAAACAGAAGGAAGGATTGCTAACCTTCCACTCTTGTACGTACGTTTGGTCATAAGTATTTGACACGTGTTCATATCAGTTCTTTAAGTAAACATAAGCAGCATTATACTATGAGACAAGCCTGAAGAGTCTCCACTTAGCAATGATTCAAACTCCCAAGTCCTTTAGTTGTGTAGGAACTCCCCACTGCACCACCTCAGGAAGCAAGAATTATAAACATATAATCCTCGTCAGGAAGTGAGGCAACAATAAACAGAGCGAGGCAACAAATCAACTTCCTCAGCTTCATTATTTTCCCCTCAAGTTTAAGGACAAACATAATGCTGTAGGAAGTGAAAAGACATTCATATATTTCTTAGCATCCTGAATGTGTCACCAAATATTCTATCTATATGTCTCTGGTGATAAGTTGTCCTGTATTACCGCTTCCAAATCTTCTTTCGCTATTAATATATTTTCTCCTAACTTATACACTCATGGTAAGGCTGCTCACAGACAATGTTCTTTATGAGTCCACTTGACCATCACCTCAATGGACAGGCACCTAGTGAGGCAGTGATCCAGTGTGTGTTTGTATGGTGTGCTTTACTTCATGGCTTTACAAATACAACACCAAGGCCTCTACTATATCATTAATGTGCTGTGTTATTATGGGATCATATTGGTCTTGTTATCCAGGTGTTACATTCATAGTGATGTCTCTGAAATATCCTTAGAAATTCATACTATTGTTCAAGTTTTGTTTCATCTCTGAAAACATACACAGTACTCAGTAAAAATATATACTTCCATGCAGTCAAACAGATATATATATATATATATATATATATATATATATATATATATATATATATATATATATATATATATATATATATATATATATATATATTATCCTTGTGGTTGGGGTTATAATATTATTACCACTGTGTTCCCTGCAGCTCATAAAAGGCGACCAAAAAGTACAGAGCCATGGGTGCAGGAAGCCCCTCCTCTGTATTCTCTCCTATCAAAACACAAGGCACGAAAGGGAAGCAAAGTCTCCCTCAAACCTAAATGCCTTCTTTTGGCAAACCCATTTCAATGGGGAATTAAGCCAGCTATATATATATATATATATATATATATATATATATATATATATATATATATATATATATATATATATATATATATATATATATATATATATATATTATATATATATATATATATATATATATATATATATATATATATATATATATATATATATATATATATATATATATATATATATATATATATATATCACATGTTGACAAAATCATGAACAATAAATTATTAAGTTATAAACATTTGTAGATACTCTATAAATGTGCAAAAGTTATATAAGGTAAAACACAAACATGATAAAATACACATTCAAATATTTATATAAATGAACAATCATAGATATATTGAAACACTGAATAAACTGCATAGACAAATACACTCTTTGTGAAGCCTTTGTGGACACTTACTGTTGTGTGTGTATTAGTTGATCAGTGTCAATCACTTCACTTCAGAAGGACAAACCCATCCACCAAACGCTTTCTCCAGTTCTGATGCCACGGCCAGACTCAGGTGGTCTTGGTGGTGGTTAGACACAACCTGAACCCAAGGGAACAAGGGAACAATACTCAATACTGATTACATTATGCATCACATTGAAGGACAATCAAACTACAAGTGTCAACCAAATTATCATTCATTCATATCCTTCACTAACCTGACCCAAGGGAACAACACAGAATATTAATTACACGTGTACAGGAAAACACTGGATAATGGTTGATGTATACTTTGTTTTTTATCAACATAATATCAGGTGTTCCAGGTACGTCAGAACTGTCAGAATTTCAACAGCTTACTTAACCTTAGTGACTGCCTCAACTTCTAACTTATAAAATTTATAAAAATCTGTCCACACAACACAGCCATAAAATAACCAAGAGAGAGAGAACTTTATAGTTTTTAATTTAATGTCATCACTATAAACTGTAGAAAAAAATCTTCCCAATATGAGTATAGAATAACTTACATGAAATAGCGCCATATGACCTCTGATGTCTGTAACTTACTTCTTTTTGTATTAATTGACTAACCAACTTACATGACATTAAAAGTGTTTCTCACCTGAATACCAAGAGGCAGTCCTTCTGAGCCCAGGCCGAGGGGACACTGTGTAGAGGGAAGGAGGAGCACGTTGATGATGGCAGTGTAACAGAAGTTGAACGGCCTGAACAGTGGCTGGCCGTGGTAAGGAGCTACGGTAGGATGACTCGGGAACAGCAACACACCATCGTCTCCTAACAGTTCCTGACATAACAAAAATAAGTTACACACATGAGATGCTTAATGTAATGTAACGACCATCTTATTTCAGTGCTAGTGCTTTCATGTACACTTGACTAATCTTGAAAAAAGGATTCAAATACATATTAAGGTTAAGGTTAAGGTGCATGGGTTTCAGTTCCGGTATCCATCAATGAAGATTATATATATGACTAGTACTGTATATGTTCTTTTGGATGTGTTTATATAGGAGTGGGAAATGTGTTTTTTAGGTATGTGTGCAATTTTTGGGGTGTTTAAGTGTGTTTGGGAGTAGAAAGTGTTTTTTTTGGTATGTTTGGGTGTGTTTGGGGATAGAAAGTGGATATTTGAGTGTGTTTAGGTGTGTTTTTGGATGTGTTTGTGTGTTGAGTGTGTTATTTATGTTATTTTTCAGGTTTCTGTAACAATTGTAGATTTTCAATTTTGTCACCCAAAATTTTTCCGCGTAAATTTGGTCGAATGTGTTTTTGCCATTTTACTCGTAAAATATTTGTCGAACAGCAATAATGTATAGATGTTAATATATCAAGTTTGATGTTGTCTATCCATTAATGGAATCAGATTTTAAATATATCTTATAGTTTAGTAGGAAATTAAAGTTTTGTTGAAATTTTGTCAAAAAAACTAATATATTATTTTCTCAGTTACTAATAATCCAATTTTGTTCTACTATAACTCAAAAGAACGGGCGTCTTCTGTTCTTTATCTACTATTCTATAAGTTTTTTACGTAAACCTCATAGTTTTTGAGTTATTTAACAAAACATGATTTGTTTTAAAAAATCTAAGGGTGTTGCCTTGAAAATTTCAGAAAAATTTTGACATCAGAATCTCATGAAAATTTATATACTACATAGAACAAATATTCATTATGACAGTTTTAGAGTTTAATTAGGTCTATCAGATGCTGCAATGATATTTCCAATATCTCTAATAGCTTCCGAGAAAATTAGAACGAAATCTATTTTTTGGAAAAAAATATATGGTTTAATTTGTCTGCGTAATTATTATACATAGAACAGATATTCATTATGACAGTAGTAGAGTTTAATTAGGTCTATCAGATGCTGCAATGATTGTTCCCTCACCTTCATTTCCTGCTTGAGGTCGGCACACATGGCCAAGAGTTTAGGGAAGTTATCACTGTTTTTATTATGGTTGTTAAGTTTCTCCAAAATGCCAAGCAGCAGGCCGGGAAAGGTGTGTTTGGAGCAACGCAAACACCACTTCACAAGCTCAACCCACACGTTCACACTACCCTGGAGAGAGAGAGAGAGAGAGAAAGAGAGAGGAGAGAGAGATATCATCATTATTATTATATTATTATTACTATCATCATTATTATTATTATCAAGTGGTCGAGTCTAAGCTAAGTTACCTTTTTTAGTGCTAGTTCTTCACAGAATGTGTTTGCTTCTTCCACACTCCCCAGCTTGGCAAAGTATATCGGCACAGATGCTTTCAGCTTCTTGAGTGTAACCTGTTTAGGGGATGACAAAAAGGAGAACATAGTGATATATTTACTATTATTTCATTGGCTGTCAAATCTTACTCAACATTCACTCACTATTATCATCATCATAACCAAGGAAGATGAAAGGATGTTAGGACATCATGAATTAGAATACACTTCCAATACCATTACCTTTTTAGCCTTGATACCATAAGCTTTATCAAGGTGGAGTACAATCTTGTGCTGGGCAGCCCTTAGTTCAGCTTGGACCGGAGTCACCAATGCAGAACCACCGTCGTCCTCTATGTAAAAGTAACGCAGGTTGCGGATGTCCACCTAAGATTCCCTCAGAGTTAGAGACATCCAGAATGATAATATTCAAGCAACACACACGAACACACCAAGCTGATCAGGTTCACAATTAATTATCCGTATAAGTGAGAAGCAAAAACTTGGTCCTTCCTTAAGGCACTCTCACTCGTACAAACTCACCTATTTTCTTAATTGCATGTTTCAAGGCAATTAGAGGAAGAGCAAAAACTTAGACACATGAAAACTGAAGCAAATTTTTTCATGCTTTGAGCCAAATGCCTAATAACTACATTGAATTTACAACATTACAACAACTTGATAATAAAATACAACCTTACACCTCACCTTTTGGTCCAGTTTGAGCATGTGAGAGTTGCCAGCACCCAGCACCTTCAACATGGGTGTGAGGTCCTGCACGTAGCGACACATTGGTCCTGTTACTAAGAACTCCTTGGCTTCACCTGAGGCTACAGGTTCCTGCCCAAGGTTACTCACTATACCTGAAGAATAGCAACACATATAAGGCATTAGTGGAATGAACACACACTCACCTCTGTAACATATGTGCTCACTACACCTTGAGCACACTGACCTAACACACCGCTAGCCCCTAGGCCACCGTCTTCCCAACATATAATACATATAATAATAAACAAGTAGTATTAATGATTTAAGAATCTTAACACTTCATCAAAATCGATCCAGCAAGGGGAGGGGGGAGAGAGAGAGAGAGAGAGAGAGAGAGAGAGAGAGAGAGAGAGAGAGAGAGAGAGAGAGAGAGAGAGAGAGAGAGAGAGAGAGAGAGAGAGAGAGAGAGAGAGAGAGAGAGAGAGAGAGAGAGAGAGAGAGAGAGAGAGAGAGAGAGAGAGAGAGAGAGAGAGGGAAAAAAAAAAAAAAAAAAAAAAAAAAAAAAAAAAAAAAAACAGATCAGATTCCCAAACATAACATTCCATAGATAAGATAGTGGTTATAATCTTACCAAATGTGGGTTTGTGTCCAAATATTCCATTGAAGAAGGAAGGCATGCGTATTGAGCCTCCAATGTCTGAGCCAATGCCAAAGGGAGCACCACACGCTGACTGGAGGCAACCCTGTGGAAGTAATGCAAACACTCACAACACAACACTCTTACTCTCTGTCACAACACAACACTCTTACTCTCTGTCACAACACAACACTCTTACTCTCTGTCACACTATAAGACATAAAACATTAAAAGCTACACTAGGTAACTACAACTAAGTAAATACAACTAGTTCAATACAACAAGAGGGAATTTTATATTTATTTTTTTTTACATATTTTTGTTGTCCCTTAGCTAGTACCCTTTTAATGTAAAAAAAAAATTAACTAAATAACTAAATAAATAAAAATAACTAGTAGATAAATACAATTAGGTAAATACAACACCACACTCACCTCACCACCCGATGATCCACCCACAATCTTGGAGGTGTTGTAAGGGTTGTTGGTCCTGCCGTATATAGTGTTGGAACTCTCCCACCACATACACAACTCTGACACATTGGTAACACACATGGGGATAGCACCAGCCTCTCTCATCACCCTCACTGCATCCGAGTCCTCGCTAGCAAGCATGTCCTTCCTGATCCATAAACCTGCTGTCTGTTTTAAACCTGACCAGAGGAATGAAGGAATCAAGTTAAATGGAATAATGTTTTAAACCTAACATACGGAATGAAGGGAACTAAGTTAGATGTAATAATGTACGGTAGTTATTCTTTACTGAATAAATAAATAAATTTGATACATGTATAATAATGATGTTATTATTATCTTTTATCATGAAAGCTTGATATGTTAGATAGTTTATTTGTTAAAAAGTAAAATTTTAGTTATAAAAATACATTGAGTTTGGTAACATTTCCTGTATATGAATAACTAAATAAATAATGCAACAAACCTTTAACTGCAAAACAATCTTTGGTGGTGAAAGGTACACCCAAGAATGGCTTTGTTCGAGCTAATTCTTCCTTATCCATTGTGCCAGAACTGAAAAAACACAAAGTTAGTGCAAGAATATTAAAAAAAAACTCAAACACTTTTCCAAAACCTTAACTCTTTGGGCATCACTATGAATAATTATCAAACACAGATCCACACAAAATAAGAAGTAGTTGTTCTCTTACCTAATAAGTTGATCAGCTTCCCTTGCATCTTGAAGTGCGTCTTCAAAACGATCATCCACCACACAGTTCAGAATGGGATTAATCTCTTTGATGCGAGCAATGAAAGACTTCACTACTTCTTCACTGCTTAACTAAGGAAAAAAAAAAAACTTTAGTCACACAGGGAATATAGTTAATGTATTTCTAATCCATGTTAATCATATCAACATTGAACAAACTGATATAACCACTGACAGATACCGTACACACACACACCCACCCACACACACACACACACACAATAGAAAATCACTGGTCTGTAGGAGAATATAAAACTATCTAGTAATCTTATAACAATGTAAATCAAATGAATGTAAGTATGAATGTTGGTCTTCTGGAAAAATATAGTTTATAAATACTATTACCTTTTTTGTCCTTATTTTCATAGCCAGCGCTGTAGCCGATTCTAGCAGGACAAGATTGGTGATGGGAGGCAGAGGAGTGTGTGCGGTGCCATAGTACATGATGCCAAAGATGATTCTTGACGCACCCTCAAGCACCAGCCGGATTGTACGCAAAAGCAACTCAACCCACCACATTCTGTCAACTAAGAGAGGAATTACAATTAGCATGAGACAAGTTGATTTTATCTTCTCAAATATGGCAGACTTGTTACATTGGTTCAGTATTGTTTATGTATATTTAGGATATGCAAACAGACTTGTCCACAAACATATATAATAGAAACAAAAAAAATTGTTGAATCCACATCAGGAATCAATGTTTAGGGTAAGTAGTTTTAAGGTGACAATACAACCCCATGCCGTTAGGTCTAGATAAGTGTGAATAAAGGTGACGACACACTAGGCATTTATTAATAACATGTCACTCATCTTTGCTAGCTGTTTTAACAACAAACACACACACACACACACACACATGAATCTTTTTTCTTATAAGTTTGCCCAACACAACGCTGCATTCTGTCATCACAACCCAATATTTCCTTTAACAGCACCAAGAACACACACTGAAAACTATTAAGAAACAAACTGGCGACAAGCGGAAAATTTGTTTTAACATATTTTTGTTGTCCCTTAGCCAGTAACCTTTCAATGCCAAAAAGAATATAAAAATAAATAAATAAGCATAACAAAAATGAGTAACATGGTATTGTGAAATGCCTAGTGTGCCGTTATCTTAATTAAGTGTGTCATGCACTGGGTAGGACGTAAAGTACAGTACAGTACACACAAGGACAGGAGGAGGATGGGAGAATGTAAAGTAAAGTACAGTACACACAAGCCAGGAGGATAATGGTAGGATATAAAGTACAGTACAGTACACACAAGAACAGGAGGATGATGGGAGAATGTAAAGTAAAGTACAGTACACACAAGCCAGGAGGATAATGGTAGGATATAAAGTACAGTACAGTACACACAAGGACAGGAGGATGATAATAGCAATCACTTCAGATAGATATACAACAAGAAGTCTATTAACTATTAGCTTAGGATTCATTAACAGTGTATGTATGTATGACAGGTTGATTGTAATGTATTAAGTACATTTTATCCTCCTGAGAACATACAACACATAGATATCATTTCTAAAGTGCTACACAAGGTTTACAGTACAATTTACTTACACAATAGAACAATATATGTGTGTGTATGTGTGTGTGTGTGTGTGTGTGTGTGTGTGTGTGTGTGTGTGTGTGTGTGTGTGTGTGTGTGTGTGTGTGTGTGTTATGTAAAGCTAAGGATGCAAATCACGATATGCCAAATACTATTATGATAAAAACAAAACACAAATCATATGTTTGCTTTAACTTCCATTTAACTCCACACACAAGCACCTCACAAGCTCAACACACCTCTCACAAGCACCTCACAATCTCAACACACCTCTCACAAGCACCTCACAAGCACAACACACCTCTCACAAGCACCTCCTCCCCCTGTGCTAACCTGTGACTGGGGTCTGTGTCACTTCTTCACTCTCACCACTGTGATTGTGGCGACGAAAGTGTGAACGCAGCCGGCTTGCTTGCATTTTCAAACCAGTGCGAGCCATCCCAACACACCTCATCTCAAACACACTGTCAGGGCACACCTAACACACCAGGAAAAACACCTAAGGATTTCCTTGTTATAATACACCTGTTATGCTTTCCAATTTAAAAAAAAATATTTGATTTTTTATTTCTACATTAGAAAGGGTCTGGCTAAGGGCAAAGAAAAATTAGGCTAAAAAATAAGTTTGTTTTTTGTATATAATGAATAATATTGAAAAATAAAAAGGATGATTTGAAAGCACAGTGTAATGCCTTATCTTTTGATACACTAATATTAAGGGAATATTAGCATAAGATACACTAGAATATCTACACTACTACTACTATATCAATTACAATGTACATAAGGATTCACTATAGTTTGTTTGTTCACCTCAAGCTTGACTACTTAAACAACAATTATTACTTATAAAACACTTAAAAATACTTATAATTCTACTTAAAACTACTGGCATTTGGAGCCTAACTTGAAGTTGTAATAGTCTACCTGATTGGCTGTTGAATGGGAAGTGTTACAGTGGCTTTTATGCATTATCTTTCCCTTTTGATGAAGTACACCTATAAGTTTATATTGAATAAATGATACACCACATACCCAACTTAACGGACTAATTCACCCAAGCATAGATCCATTATATTGATATTTCCAGTAAATCGAGCATTCACTCTTCCCTGGTTTTCCTGTACCTTAAGGGCCCATTACATGCTGAGGCAGTCTGTCCGGCCGCCTCAGCAAGCCAGGACTGTTCAGGCAAAACTAAATGTGTATGGGCATTGAGGCGTCCTGCACAGGTCATACACGCTCAGTTTTGCCTTGGGCCCTTAAGTCATGGTTTCACAAAGGTTTCACTGCACAAACAATAAGGGGAAAAATAATGTATGAAAGCCACTCAAACGCTGTTCCCATTTGAAGGCCAATCAGCCACATTATTACACATCTGTATCAGGTATCGGCTTCAGTTGATAATAACCTTTCCTTCGTCTCCTCGCTATCCTGGGCTGAGAACTACACAACCCTGATGGCTGCACAGATAAATAGTTGATCCAGTTCACCATTTTGGAAATATTCACTTCAATCAATTTATTTAGAAAGAATCTGATGAGTGTTTCTCCTTCCTTCCCAGTCTGAGTTTGTGTTGAAATAATATTCACTTCAATCAATTTATTTTGGAAGAATATGATGAGTGTGTTTCTTTCTTCTTCCCCAGTCTGAGTTTGTATTGAACTAGATCACAAGACACTTCCTGCTTCACTGTCTCGTGTCTCTCCACTTCCCTAAACAGCTTGTCACACACACACACACACATACACATACACACATACACACACACACACACACTCACATAAGCTCCACCCTCAAAGTATTAACTCAGTTACAAGATACTGAAATTAACTACAAATTACTATCTTATTCCCTCTTGAAACATAGGAGTTCAAGTAACAAAACAGCACAATACAGTATATCACAAATCACGGAGGAATGCTAGGAATACTAATGAAATATGTTATAAAGTGATTTAGTTATGACATTAGGCAAGTGCGAGTCTATGTGTGTGTTGAAACCTGCCATGAAACCTCACAAGCATAGTGTTCATGTAAGTGTGTGTGTGGGGGGGGGGGGGGGAGAAGGTCCACGTGCCTCTCAACAACTGTAGTGCTTCTTTACATAAGTGATGCAATGGTTAGCATGTGTGACTATGAATCCGCTGGTCCAAGTTTAATCCCAGACGAGGACAGTCGGCACACAGCTCACCCACCTGTTCATCCTCCCAAACAGGTTGGTAGATAAATGGGTACCTAGTGTAACCTGGGGAAGGTAAATTGTGGAAGCTGGGATGTCACAGTGGTCCTGTGTCCTGGGGTAACGGATTAATTTCCACCACAGCTTCAAAGGCCAATGTAACGAGAGATGAACACACACGGCTACAGCGTGTCAACACACTTTACCTTTATCTAAACCCATACCAAACCCAAAGCTTAGTGTTTATATATGTAGGTGACTCAAGGTGACTCCAGATAATTATAAGTTATTAACTATATTAGATTAGGAAGTTGTAAGTATTATTGCCAATGAGGTTATTAATTTCAGACCAACTCTCTGTGTCACATGGCAATCATATTTACAGAATTATAAAGGTCTGTGTAGAAATATAAATGTTTTTTTTTTCCCTTGCCTAATAATAAAGTTTTTCAAGACTATCTTTGAACTGCCATTTTATACCTTTCCCCTTATTACCTTTGACATTTTTTTTTTTTTTTAAATACATCAGTAGCTAACCAGGTGAGTCTAGCATGAGTATTATTATCTAATTATATTGCTACAGGATTCAGTTCAATTCGTTATGTCATATTTATTAAAACTATTGGTAATCTTTTACATCTTCACAAAGTCGTGTGGCTACGAAAGAAAATGGCGTCTGCACCTAGTCTAACACCCGACTTTTGGTTATAGAGAGCATTTGATAGCTTAGACCAGAGCAGTTGATAGCTTCTTAATTAATAGAGCCTAATATAACCTAAATTATCCAAACCTTAATCTATAAACAAATAACATAACCTTGTTCAAACCAAACTAAACTTTACCTTGTTCCCGAAGAGAAGGTCTCATAAAAAACATTGAATATCTCAGAAACTAGGAATTTGCAACGGAAATATAATTAAGAAAATCTTCTCAAAATGCATCAGGTAACGAAAACATATAACCCTCAAATCTCTAGAGCATTCAGGTAAGATGTAAAATAATACCCTTCATGTTTATATTGATATCGTCCGAGCAGTAATTATGCAAATTTACCCAAAATTACTTCCAGACGAGATAACGAGTCTATTGAAAGCCAGTCTGTCCATACATTATACAAGGTAATTCCCTTACATCAACTGTCATCATATAAATACACATGAAATAGTAATAATAAACGTAGTTGAAACATTACTGAAGACATCTACGAAGTAAATAAACTTTGCTCAACCTCAAGTTAAACAATACTTCATTACAACTTTCTTAAACGTACAGTTATTATTAGTCATCCAACCTGGTTAATTGTGTTCATTATGCATGTGAGATATACTATACATAAAGGGTTAAGGTGTAATGACCGGTGAATGACCTTGAAAACCTTACCTTTATGTTTTTGTGCCTCCTTGGAGAAAGTATTAACGGGACAATTTTTTTCTTCCTCCACTTCCTTTTCCTCTTCTTCTTCTTATATAATCAGCTGTTGTGTAAATCCTCTACAGTTCCACAGAGTCAACACATAACCATAGGACACATGAGGAACAAATAATTAAGTAAACAATCACGTGTGTTATCCAACAAGCACACACATCAACACTCCTAGTACCGTCCTTACCTACTAAAAATAATTAACATTGTACGTGTCTTAAATACGCGTTAAGGTAGATTAATGCGTGGGACAGTATAGATAATTTATATCTTCCTGTGTTGAGAATGTGGGAACGGCAGTAAGTGTGGAATATTGAAAGAAATATGTTTAGTTGTGATGGAAACGAGTTGTGATGAGCTGAGTGTCGCTATTCGCTAGGCGGGTCTGATTTTGGCACTCTGACTCACACTAAACTCCATACCCTTGGAATAATCCAATATTTAATTATGAAAATAAGTTCAGATTCGTGTTCAGCATGACCTAAATATCATTGTAACAATTTTCATGAGATTCGGAGGTGTTGAGTTTCCGCGGTGCACAGCAAGAGTAATCATCATCACATCAGTGAGGATGTGAGGTTAGGAGGAAGAGGAGGTGGTGGTGGGCGGAGGTGGAGAAGGGGGAGGAGGGGAAGGAGGAGGAGGAAGAGGACGGGGAGGAGGAGGAGGGTGTAGGAAGGATATGTAAGTAAGTACGGTGCACACACATACACTTGCTTACACACACACACACACACAATAGAAAATCACTTTGCCTGTAGGAGAATATAAAACTATCTAGTAATCTTATAACAATGTAAATCAAATGTAAGTATGAATGTTGGTCTCCTGGAAAAATGTAGTTTATAAATACTATTAGCTTTTTTGTCCTTATTTTCATAGCCAGCGCTGTAGCCGATTTTAGTAGGACAAGAGTGATGGGAGGCAGAGGAGTGTGTGCGGTGCCATAGTACATGATGCCAGCCGGATTATACGCAAAAGCAGCTCAACCCACCACATTCTGTCAACTAAGAGAGGAATTACAATTAGCATGAGACAAGTTGATTTTATCTTCTCAAATATGGCAGACTTGTTACATTGGTTCAGTATTGTTTATGTATAATTAGGATATGCAAACAGACTTGTCCACACACATATATATTGAAAGAAATATGTTTAGTTGTGATGGAAACGAGTTGTGATGAGCTGAGTGTCGCTATTCGCGGGGCGGGTCTGACTCGAGTCAGTAACAATATTATAGATTCCATTTAATATAATTCCGAGTTTAGACTCCCAAACCAATTCCAAGTCCAACTTCTATGGTTTCTAAAATGATTATAATTGTTTTTTGATTTGTCTCAAAGGTTTTTACAAGGAAACTGTGAGTGGCTATTGCACACTTTCCGTTTCCAACGGGATTAACTAAACTGACACTCACCAGGTAAACAAACATGGCGACACTTATGACAGAGTTCCAGCAGCAATTTGCCACCGTGACAGCTGACATTACCTCTAAAATATGCCAGATATCTACGAGGGAGGAAGGTGAGCTTGGTGGTGATGGCGTAGGAGGCTGGGTGGGCGTGGGTGAAGTGGGCGTGCTAACATATGGGATGGGTGGAGGATGGGGAATTTTGAGATAGTAGATTAGTATTATGACTTAAATACATTAAATACTCTCCTAACTGTTATATATGGTATCTTAACAGTTATATACACCCTCCTAACTGCTACGTACACTCTCCTAACTGTCATGTATAGTATCCCAACACGTACACTTTCCTAACTGCCACGTACACTCTACTAACTGTCATATATTGCATCCTAACAGTCACATACACTCTGCTAACTGTCACGTACACTCTTATAACTGCCACATACACTCCTAATTGTCATGTACATTCTCCTAACTGTTACATACATATTTCTAACTGCCATATACACTCTTAACTGTCATGCATAGTATCCTAATTGTCACATACGCTCTCCTAACTGTCACGTATAATCTTCGGTAAAGTTCTAGTTTCTGCTCATACTCTCCCCTCACCCCCCCAACAAGCTTGGGGATCTGGTGGAAACGCGGGGTTTCGGGTGAGGTACATGAAATGCGTAACAAATGCATATTTTTTTGCGTAAAGGGGATGAAATGGCCAGTCAAAAATCTACGGAGGTTTCACTGCAAGTTTCGTAAAGCACTACCATTTAGGGAATTTACGAAACTTGCAGTGATACTTCCGTACATTACATTATTAATAATGTTAGTTTTCTTCTGTGTAAATCAAATGCCTCTCTCTCTCTCTCTCTCGTTATCTTTAATTTTAGTCTTTACTTATCTTTAATTGATTATTTTTATTTTACAGCGGAACAGAGCACTCTCATTCATGAAGTTGGGAAACTTGTAGAGGAGGCAAAGGAACTGGTAAGGTGTGTGTGTGTGTGTGTGTGTGTGTGTGTGTGTGTGTGTATGTATGTATGTATGTACCTAGTTATAATATATCGGGCCTGAGCTACACTCGTGTGGTCCTATATTTGCTTAGTTTTCCTTTGTTATTGTATATTCTTTGCCATTATCACCTCTTCTTTCAGTCCATTCCAAGTCATTATTCTCTTATACTCTGAGAAAAACTGTACTGTGTGTGTGTGTTTGTTTTCTCTATCCACTCTCCACTATCCACACACACAACCTAACCTAACCTAACACAACCCAACCCAATCCACACAGCTGGAGCGGATGGAGCTAGAGGTGCGTGACGCTGATCCACCTGTGCGAGAAAGGCTCCGTAACCACATCCGCGGCTACCAAGTGGAATTGAGCCGTTTAGAAGGGGAGTGTGATAGAGTGCGTGCATCCTCAGGTGGGTACAAGGTGGAAGGTGGAAGGTGGAGGAGGAGATGGAGAAATGTAGAGATAAAAAAAAAGTGTAGAAGGATATAAAGTGCTTCCTCCAATTTTCCCTCTCCCAGGTAATGCAGCGAGAGAGGATTTACTAGGTGGGGGGAGTGGGGTGGGTGCAGGGATGAGCACTGGGGAGGAACAGCGACAAGCTCTTCTAGACAACTCAGAGGTGCTGGAACACACATCGACAAGGCTCACTCAGGGGCATAAAGTAGCCTTGGAAACGGAACACATTGGAGCGCAGATACTCAATGATCTGCACAGCCAGCGCCAGACTTTGTCACACACACGCCAGAGAGTAAGTATGTGTTAAGTGAGAGAGAGAGAGAAAGAGAGAGATGTTAGGGAGTGTGTGTGTGTGTGTGTTGGGAGTTAGAGACTGAGTGAGAGAGAGAGAGAGAGAGTATTTAAGAAAGATATGTATGTATGTTTAAGGAAGATGTGTATGTATGTATATGTGTGTGTTTAAGGAATATATGTATGTATGTATTTATGTGTGTTTAAAGAGGATATGTATGTATGTGTGTGTGTTTAAGGAAGATATGTATGTATGTGTGTCTAAGGAAGATATGTATGTATGTGTGTGTGTTTAAAGAAGATATGTATGTATGTAGGTATGTTTAAGGAAGATATCTATGTATGTATGTGTGTTGAGGAGAGATATGTATGTATGTATATATAACTCATCACATACATACACTATAATTAGAACAAATCTATTCAAAAAAGTATCAGAATCCAGTATAAATCCACACTTGACCTCTCCTGACCTGACCATTCCCTTCACAGCTACGGGATACAGATAGTGACCTTGACCAGAGTTCCCGTGTCCTTGGGTCAATGCTGCGGCGGACTCTACAGAACCGGTTTGTCTTGTACGTGGCGGTGGGTGCGGTGGTGGTGGTAATTCTCATTGCTATTTATATTGAGGTTACACGCAACTAAGAGGGAGAGTTGGAGAGAGATTGATATATATATATATATATATTTTTGATAAATTATTTTCATTTATTCGTCGTGCTTCCTTCCTTCCTTTCTTTTATTCCTTCCTTCCTCTCTTTCCCTTTATCCATCCCTCCTTCCTTTTATCCCTTCCTTTCAGTTATTGTTCATTCCACCCTAATGTCCCTAATGACCTCAAAATCATTATCATCATCATTGTCATTATTATTATTATAGATGTGTATTTTTTCCCACTCATATGTGTTCATTGATAAGTAAGTCAATTAATTGCCTAATTCAGTTACGTGTGTTTGTTGTTATTCATTTATTTTCTTTTTCTTTCTTCCTTGTTGTGTTGTTATAAAGTTGAAAGTTTATTTGTTTATTTATTTATTTTTATCAAGCTGTTTGAGTTCCGTTTGGTCTCATTTCTTGTTTTTTTGTTCCTATGTTCAATGTATTTTTTAATTTTTTGCAATTTTCAATCCATTTTTTCTTTTTTTCTGCTATAATTATAAGTTTGTAAGGTGTGGGAAAGTTGTTATGCATTTTTTGTTTACATTTTACTCATTTACATTAACAAAAATCAAGTTAAGGATTATATAATAAATTTAATGTGTTACTTGATAAAAAAAGGAATATTTATACTAATTCATTCATGTAACTTATATCTAATCCTATTTAAATAAGTCTAACCTCACCTATTTAAATCATGCCTAACCTATCCTTCCTTAATTCTAAATATTATCCATTGAATTCATATATATATAGTCACATAACATAACCTTTTTGAAGTGTGAATCAAACCAGTATATTATTTGTTCTGATTTATATAAGGTTCATATATATGGTTTTAATTTATCAGAAACTTTTAATTAAGGTAACCAGATTTACCTGTATCGATCTACCTTTCTCTTGTCTAATTAATCTTATATACCTTAATCTCTTTATTTTTCTTCCTCATCATCTTCCAATCTTTATCACTTTCCTCTGCCTCATAATCATCATATTTGTATCTAATTCAGTATTTGTATCTGAATGAAGCTCTTAACAGCAGCTGGCTTATTATTGTATGTTACTTTTATTATGTGAATATTAAAATACTGACTTGAATTGTGTTTTTTATTCATGCTTTGATACTGACGTGATAATTTTAAGTTACAAATACAATCATTCAAATATATATTATATATATATATATATATATATATATATATATATATATATATATATATATATATATATATACATATATATATAGCCTATGCATATCTTTTGGGATATGAAATTATTACTAGCTTATATAAAAAAAATTTTGATGTGAAACAAGTAGTGATGGGCGCTCGTGAACGAATCGGTTCATAGAGCCGGTTCTTCCAGATGAACGAGAAGAGCCGGATCTTTCTCGAGAGCCGTTAGAGAGCCCATTGAGAGCCGTTAATGCTTAAGTTTCCTATTTTTCCACGCACACACTCACGCACACATACACACACACTCACACATACACACACGCACACATACACACACGCACACATACACACACGCACACACACTGTGTGTGTGTGTGTCATACTGCCTACATAAAGTGTATATATATATATATATATATATATATATATATATATATATATATATATATATATATATATATATATATATATATATATAATTTTAACTTTATCTTTAATAACGTTTATATGTATTATTACTAATTCAGAGAAATTTTTTGGTTGTCTGAACTTATCTGCAGTGTGAATGCACTGCAAGTCTGAAACGAATGAAACTGTGAAACAGGTTGTTTAGGTGAAGTGAGTATAAAGTAATTAATGTATTTTATGATTGGTATTAATTAAGGTAATTTTTTAAAGGTTTTTCACCTTTTAAATCAAGTGTACGTATTATTAAAGTAGTCTATGATATGGTATACATTTAGTTTAAATTAAAATAAACGTTTTTTGAAAGCTTTTTCACCTTTCCTTAAATCAGTAGGTAATGAAAGATAACTAGCCAAGTTATCCTAAGAAATTCCTTCTAAATTATAAAGACTATAAACAGAATATGTGGAACTACTTCAAACAAAGTATTTGAGAGCCGAAAGAGCCGTTTGGGAGCCGGAAGAACCGGCTCTTTTGAGTGAACGAGAACGTGATTCGCTGAAAAGAGCCAGAACGCCCATCACTAGGTTTTCCTCTTCATCTTCTTCTTCTTGTGACCTGTTTACTGTTTAGTTGGTGGTCGGTGGTGCCTTTGCAGCGGCCTCCCCTCTATAGAATTTTGGACTTATTTTGTCTTTTTTTTTGTGTTCTATGGATCGTTTACGGTTTGTTTAATATTAATATATCTTAATTTAGGATGCTGTAAAGTTTGTTTTTCTTTAATTATGGTGTATTGGGTATGTGAAAATATTGGTATTTTTGTCGTTTTTTTTCAGTTTTGATTTTTTTTTGGTTTGTTTATGGTTTTTATTGTGCTTAAATATGTTTTTACATATTATTCAATGGTTTATATTGATTTAATGTCATTAGTGTTGTTTATTTACATTTTTCTATATTTTGTAGTGTAAATAAATATCTTTTTATGAAATTAATGTAACTTGAATATGACAAATAGTTATGTCGAAGCTGATTAGGTATTCTATTCTATGTTTTGAAATATATATAATTGTTTATCCTTGTGTCATAGACTCTGCCGGACCACTGACATCTGACGGGCCGGTGTAAGTACCAAAATATTTTAGTAATTCCTAGCCTTACCTCTTTATCCTCAGCCTTATAATCAACAGGCAAGGTAAAATAAAAAATCTAGTATGTTTTACAATCATTAATTACTTGCGTTATTAAGTAACTAGGTTTATTTTGATGTTTGTTTATATATTGTAATGTTAATGTATTTTTTGCAATTTTCAGCAAAACTTTACCTTACTTCCGCATAGCGTTGGGTTCATTGAATTTGTTATTTTTTTGTGTTTATTTTGTATAATTAATAGTATTCTAAGGTTTATATTAATTGAGATATAGTGATAATGTTTTTTCTAATATTTCGTTATTTTCGTAGTTTTTTCAGCTTGTATGGTTTTATTATCATTAATTGTGTGTCTGAATAATTCTTTATATCTTAGTCTATCGTTTACATTGGGTTAACTAGACTATTAATGTTTCGTTTCTATTTTTGCTATTTTGATTGGCATATTTTCTATTTATTTTTTTCATGCGGTTAATGTGACTTCAATATAAAAAATAGTTATGTAGAATCTCGTTAGGTATCATAATCTATTCTTTAGAGTATATATAACTGCTTCACGATGTATAATAAATTTTCAGATTTTCGTTTTATATATACGTCATCGAATACTATTTTTTTCATTTTTCTAAACCATTAACATTATTCATCATTTATTATTATTATGTTATTCATTAGATTTCCTTAAATAATCAGGTATAATAAAATATAAGAAACAGTCCTGGGTTCCCGTCTTGAAAGGCGGGACTGTTTTCTTGTTTACATCAGCCATGACACAACAACAACACTGAGACAGAAGGATAAATATACATCATAACGCCATTACACTACTTTATTAAGGTAATTATATATATCTTACCCATTAATTAGGGGTTGGAATGGGTCAATGGGTGGCTGTAATGAGATATACAAGTAGATGATGATGATTGAAAGACAGGTTAATTTATATACAATTACCGCCATTACACTGCATCATTAAAGTATAATTATAAGCTGTACGAGGCTGTTAAGTGACTATATAAAAATAATTATAAGAGAAAATACGGCATTATTTTACATCTTCACCAGAATGCTCTAGAGAACTGTGAACATTCTTAATTTTGATAAGAAAGATATACAAATGGAGAAAGATAATTAGAGTGATTTTAACGATACGTAGTGATTGTTTAAGTGTTTTCTGCGGTAAGGACTGTGATGTTAAGCCTCAAACCGTAATTATTAGTGTTCAAACTATATATAGTGTTCACTAGAGGCTGCGTATTAAGTGCAAAATCAGTATTAATTTAGTGTTAATGATGTATTATATAACAAAATCAGTATTAATGTCGTGTTATATACCGAATTTAAGTGTTAATGTCGTAATATATAGCGAATTTAGTGTTAATGCCGTGTGATTTTTTTGTTCTTTCATTGAAAGGGTACTGGCTAAGGGAAAAATAAATTAAGTATAAAAAAATAATGTAAAAATCTTATATAATCGAACCTCACGTCACGTCATGTGACTTCCAGGTAAATATTCACGTGACCTCCTTTATCTGGATCATACCCCCCCTCCACCCTCCTCCTCCACCTCCTAGACACCAACCCTCTTCCTCCTCCTCTTCGTCCAATAGAGGAGGAGGGAAAAGATGCTCCGTGGGATGTGACGTGGTGAGTGTTAAATCTATATGTTTTCATTTTCAAGTTTTTTTCCTCCAGGTGTCTTATAATAAAATTACAGCAGCAAAAACGAACGCAAGCAATGTGCCGCACACCCAGCTCCATATTTTCAATAGTCTGCCCTCCCATTCCACTGTACGCGCTATGCTACATAATGATGCAATTGATTATTGGGTGTGCAGTGCTTCTACAGAACACCTATAGTGCAAAATATTATAACAGTTCTAAAAGAAATAAGAAAAATATAGTTTTCCACTTACCTAGTACACCCTGGATATACGCCCCTGGGTATATCACTATTTATCCGATGGACTATCTTCTGGGGCTACAAAAGAAATTAGTTTCTGCCTCAATCTCAAAACAATAATATAAAAAGAAACATTCAGAGCGCTTGGTAAGGCCGACGTGAGATCAACTCATGGCATCACAATTTTTTGTGTGATTATAACTATTAAAAAAAATTATACACTCCCATTTTCTTTATCTTGCGAGTGTAAACATTAGTCCAATAGACGATAGAAGAAAAGTGAATAAAAGGATATCGATGCTGTACTAACACTACATTTACCCTTTACAACATTATTATAAGGGAGTTGACATACAATATAAAGGAGTTGAAGTATGCATGGAGCCATGGACGTGACATCCTTTATACTTATAACGTGAGAGTCACAACAGAAGGTCGAGGAGTCAGGAGTGTGTGACTGTTAATTTACTTTATAACAATGAGTGTAGCGAGGTACGTACCATTACTATTAACCTACATATATAATACTGACCTAGCTTGCCTTCTACCTACATATAACATGGTGCATTACCCTCCAATGTGCCTTAAATAATGACACGAAGGCTAGTACAATTTCTTCCTATGTTGTGTTGTCTTATCTCGATACTCCTTAGATGGGCGAGAGACTGTGGGTTCATATTTGATAACAAGGTATTATTTTACATCTTCATTTAAACCCTCTAAAGAATTGCGTGTTATATTTCTACATTATCTGATGCATTCTGAGAAGTTTTTTTTTAAATTATATTTCCGTCGGTAATTCCTAATTTTTGTGAGATTCGATAATTCTGGATAATAAGTCCGCCACCCCGATTCCTCACCAACCCTCCTATCCCTTCAAACAAGCTTGGGGGATCCTGGGGAATCGGGGATTTTTTTGGGGGGGATGGAAAATAAGCGAAATATGGGCCTTCAAAAAGCAAAGAAAATTTATAAATTCCCTAACCTAACCTAATCTAGCTGGGGGGACTGCGCCCCTCCTGCTTCCCACTGCTAGGACATTAACCTAACCTAACCTGACATTAACCTAACCTAACCCAACCATAACCTAACCTAACCATAACCATAACCTAACCTAATCTAGCCGGGGGGGCTGCGTTCCCCCTGGACCCTCCCACTAGGACATTAACCTAACCTAACCTAGCAGAAGGGGCTCCCCCCCCCCCCCCCCCGTGGAACCCCCGCTAGGACATTAACCTAACCTAACAAAAGACCTCCAAAATTATATCGTTATGACTTACGGTGTGGTGTGGTTATTGTTTAGGCGATGGAGGTGGGTAGAGTAAATAGTGGTCAATAGTGATCCAAAGAAAATATTAAAAGATGACTAGTTGTGTTGTGTTGAAGGGTCAGAGGTGTGTTGGGCTGGTCTGTCGAACTAGTCCATTGGGCAAGGCTGTGGAAGCAAGGGAACCATTAAATGAGTGTCATACATAAGAATACAAGGTCTGGCGACAAGCGGAATTTTTTGTAACGTATTTTTGTTCCTGAGCCAATACCCTTTCAATGTAAAAAAATAAATAAATAGATAAAAAAAATAAGGAAGCTACAAAAGGCAAACATACCTACATCCATTTGAGGAAAAAACACACAGGTTTCATTATTTATTGCAGTTTCGTATAATATGGAGACATTAGCGTCTTCATATTTATGGAGATAACATTAGCCTCTTCATATTATCCAAATAACCTAACCCTAACCTAACCTAACCCTAACCCCAACCCCAACCCCAACCCCAACCCCAACCCCAACCCCAACCCCAACCTAAATACTACAGTCTTACCTGCTGACATGTAAGTATTAACCTCGGGAGAAGACGCTAATGTTATCTCCATAATCTACAGTTTCAATTATGGCTGAGCCCGTTGAGGATGATGTGAGCCTGTTGGGATCACAGGACACCACAGAACACATTCTTGAGTATACCACAGAGTACCAGAGCCCTGCCAAGGACTACCGATCAGCCCTACGTCCTCCTCCACTTCAACCACAGCCTCGCCAGGACAGGAAACACATGACTGCCGGGTAAATGTGTAGTGAGGCTGGATGTGTCATGTGCAATGCCTTACACTCTTCACCACATACCACACCACCATACTTCCTCTATTCATGGTCTGGTGACAAGTGGGATTTTTTTTACTTTTAATAATGATAATAGTAATAATAGATAAATTTATAAATGTTCCTTATAACCCGTTGGTACAGTCGTGTGTTGGGAGGGAGTGTGTCTCCTTACTCCTCCAGCAGCCCCGTCACCAGTCCGCGCACCCCTGAACCTTCACCTAACTATAACATTGATGCTTCAGGATCAACCTATGCCCTGCAGGTACTGTACATACATACATACATACACACAAATAAACTTCACTTAATAATATGTAATAATAATGAAGATGATGATAATATGCCTTGCAAGTACATAGACAAACATCACTTAATAATAATGATAATAATAATATATACTTTATTTAGTCTTTTTGTGTAATACAGAAATGAAACTTGCTTTGGATTGGGCTCTTAATTCTTTCTTAATTAAGGAAGTTTAGTGTACATATACTATATATTATACTGTTAACATACATATGATTTGCGTTTGAAATTAATTATATTACTTTTATTTCATGGAATACTTTGTTTGTTATATATTCTGCACATAGATGTTAAGTAAATGAAGTGTTCTGTTGGGATTTTTCTATTTGATGAGGTGTGAGTGTGGGTGGTAGTGAGCACAGCACCTAGCACGCACACACACACACACACACACACACACACACACACACACACACACACACACACACACACACACACACATGAACTCACGCTTTCCCACGTGTAGAGAGTGTGATAAACAGGAGATACAAAGGTGGATGTTGTGGGCATGAGAGGAAGAGGATGGAAGGGAGGATAAAGGACAAGGAGTGTGTGGACAGGAACTAATGGTGAAGCTTCTGTCATTGCAACGTGTTAGAATAGATGATATGAATTGCATGTTTGCTTCCACACTGTAACTAGCAGCACACACACACACACGCACACACACTTTCATTCTTCCTCCTCAGGTCGCTCTCAGAAACATGAAGGATCGCTACCACAAACTGCAGAAGAAAATGGCGCTTATTGAAGACGATAATCAGAGACTCATTACAGGAAAATCTGAACTTTTTGGAGAAATTGGGAAACTGCAGGTACTTGTTGCATAGTGCTTGGGTGTGTGTGTGTGTGTGTGTGTGTGTGTGTGTGTGTGTTTTATTGAAGGGTAATTATGGGAAACTAAACTATATATTGTATTACCATTGCACTTAGCTACTTATAAACTGTACATAGCTTTAGATATTCACTAACTATCTGGGTTTCTTATGATTGCATTCTTCAGCTTAGTCTTCATTGAGTACAGTTAGGTTGTAGTTAGCAGGAGGGAAGATGTGTAGGTCCTGCTAGAACACTTATTTATAAACTGTACATACCTTTAGATATCCACTAACTTTCTGGATTTCTTATGATTTTATTCCTCAGCACAGTTAGGTTGTAGTCAGCAGGAAGGCTATAACTAAGACTATAGTTAGCTTGAAGGTCTGCTAAAACTATAGTGAACTTTATCCCAAACCTAGATGGATGGTTAACATTTAAATACGAGACATTAATCCATATAATGCACAATGTTATAATGATTGATGCTTTGGCAATGAAATACGTGTGTGTGTGTTTAGTTGAAGCTTTAGGACAGTGGTTCCCAAACTGGCGGTAATTTACTCTTTAGGGGGTAATATAACATTTTTTCGTGGGTAATAGAGGGGTGGCAGAAAAGAAAATATATCTAATGTTTTAATACAGCCATATACATCAATATAGACAACATTTTATGAAAGGTGTAGCACGTTAAATTGGGTAACAAGATGAACTAATTTGAGGACCACTGTTTTAGTCTGTTCAATAGTTGGTAATTGTAAGTATTTTCACCACAGCTTGTTAAGGGTTGAATAATGATCACATGCATGCAGGATTCAAATCACTTATTATCACGCTAATCACTTTATACTCTCACACTAATCACTCTTGCTATCACGCTAATCAAAGAACTGAGTGTGTTATCATCACAGTCCAGGAAGGAAGGAAGAAAGTAGGAGTTAAATCAATCCCATGAATACTTATTATTGATACTTGAATTATGCATTATCTTTCCACTGATCAGGAAAACAGTATAAAACTTAGAGAGAAGAATTTACAGCTGAACCATGAGATCCACTCCAAGCATCAAGACTGTTGCTCGCTTAAGGAGAAGTTTACCTCCCTCACCTCCGAGAACATGAGTCTCACCCGACAGCTGGCAAGAACCTCTCAGGACAACAGGCGACTATCTAAACAGGTGTGTGTATGTACGTGTGTGTGTACTTGAGTGTGTGTGTGTTCTTCCTTAAATATAACACATTCTAATTATTTGCCATCTCTCCCCTTCCTTCCTCCTCCTCCTCCTCCTCCTCCTCCTCCTCCTCCTCCTCCTCCTCCTCCTCCTCCTCCTCCTCCTCCTCCTCCTCCTCCTCCTCCTCCTCCTCCTCCTGTTCTCTTCTTAACCTCTCCTCGTGTCCTCAGGTGAACCATTTAAACGATGACAACAAGAAGCTGAAGGAGAAGTTGAGTCTCATTGCCACACAGGTGAAGGCATTGCCGGGAGGTGCTGGTCTTGCTGCCTCGGCCTCGGAACTTACTACTTACTCCTCAAGACCTAAAATTCACTCCACTGCTGCAGGTTAGATTATAAGGATTGGTGTATAGTTTTTCAGTGTGTGTGTGTGTGTGTTTGTGTGTGTATTTCTTTCCTGCAGCTTTTTTTTTTCTCACAGTCTGAATGGCAATGGGACGAGAATGCAAAGTAAATAATAAGCAATTAGTGATGTTTTTTCTTCCTTTCCTTTTCCTTACAGATGACCTTGATAGTTTTGAGGACCTCACCTGCAAGTTCCACCCGTCCTACAGAGACAACAACACTGTGGATGGCTATGAAGAGGTGTGTATTAACTTACTCATCACTTTTATCTATATATTCAATGCCAGAAACTTTGTAGAATAACGTAGAAGGTAAAGATTAGAGACTCACCTTTTAACAATTGTACTAATATTCAATGTGGTATTTTGCTTATCACTGTTACCTGAGTGTTTGTCTCTGCACAGGTGAGCAGTAACGACCTAGTGGACTCACCTTGGAACACGTTAGGAGAGGATGAGCAGATGGTACAGGCTGCTACAAGGCGTATGAAGGACCTGCTAGCCTGCCTGCAAGACCAGAACCACAGCCTGCTGCTACTCTCCCCCATCCTACACTCACTCCCTCATGCCTCAGCTACTAGAACAGGTGAAGGCAAGAAATACATGGGAAGAAATAGAATGAATGAATAAATAAATAGAATATATAATAGCTAAAGTAATAATAATTGTAGTGAAGCTATGATATAACAGAACATTGCTTTTATTATCACTTATTGAAGGGTTTTTTTCATACTTTTTTCTAATCTTTCAGTGAATTCAGACACGACAAATGCTGAGCGAATCCTATCAGTCAGCAGCAGTAATAAGGACATAATGCTGAGTCACAGTAATCATGACCTCTCTACACTCACACTCACTCCCTCAACACACGGCCAAGTCGATGAATCCAACAAGGCGATAGACGATGAGGGGAACTGTCAGAGCCGCCTCGCCACCTACGGCTCAGTTCTGGCGTCCAGCTTTGTATCAGGTGGAGCTGCTAATGGGTGAGTATGGTGGTGGTGGTGGTGGTGAGTGAGTGAGTGGTGGTGGTGGTGGTACTGAGTGAATAGGGAATAGAGAAGTGAGGATATCAATTCTTCCTGCAGTATGTCTTCATCCTCTAAATATATATATAATTTATTTTTACAATTGTTCATAGGAGTGGTATTAAGCTTTCTTTCTTAATTATGGTGTCTTTGAATATTTATACATCTTTAATTGTTCCCCAGCAGCCCAAGACTTGAGAGTACAAGACACGAGAGTAGCGGGGACAACAATGTGTTAGTGGAGACAGGTGTTGAGGTGCAGGAAAGGCCACAGAGTCCATTTGATTGGAGACAGGTACAGGTATGAAGTTACATGGTATTTATATTTACATTACATTGACATTATTTATATTGACATTTATACTCTATTCAAATTTGTTTATTTCAAAGGTAAAGTGTAGAGAGGGAGGGAAGAAGAATAATGTCTCCCAGAATGTGATATTATTTATCAACTTGAACAACATTACAATCATCTAGAGAGATATATAAATAAATACTCTTTTTTATCCCCCACCAGATGAGTGATGATGAGGGGCGCGAGGGTGAGTATTTCCGGCCCGACACCCGCACAGTCAGCACCTCACCCGACCCGACCCTAGAGGAGGATGACGAGAGGGTGTGTCCAATGTGTAACGCTGTCTTCCCATTGGTCATCCCTCAGGAGTCCTTTGAATCACATGTTGTAAGTCATTTTGAAGTAGAAAATGGCTTTGAGGTCATTGCTTAAACCTTGTTACGGATATTCTCAAACTGGCGCGTGTGTGTGTGTGTGTGTCGCAAAATAAAAGTGATGGAGGTGGTGCCTTTTATAGAATGTGTATTGTATTTTAAACTGTGATACTGGTTTATGGAGAATTGTTGCTTGATGTTGGTTAATACTAAATCATACAAAAATATATGTCAATCCATTGTGTGCTGAGGTTAGCTGGCTGAATGGTGCTGTGTTGGCCTTGTGTTCTAAAAGTTACAGGTTCAATCCAGGCTCATGACAGCTGCTTGGTGAGAGAATAACACTCATTAACCCTAGCAGAACTATATGGTCTCATTACCTAGTTCAAAGGGATTAATTAACCACTTTTTGAGTCCAAGATATTTTGTATTTAAGTGGTGAATGATATGTGTGGTATTGTATGATATATGTATGTATTGTTTCATACATATTCACTCAAGAGATATATCAATAGGTTTACATGACCTTTTTTTTTTGTGGAATATTATTATGTTTAAAAGTGTCTGTTTCTGTGAGTTTGATCCTGGCTCACAGCAGCTGCATATGACGAGACAGTTAGCTCTCTCGTTAACCCAAGCAGAACTATACCATCTTCTTTCTTTCTTTCTTTCTTTCTTTCTTTCTTTCTTTCTTTCTTTCTTTCTTTCTTTCTTTCTTTCTTTCTTTCTTTCTTCTTTTTTTTCTTTTTTTTAGCTACCTAGTTCAGAGGCATTATTCAATTACCTTTACCTGCCATTGAACTGTGAGTAACCTAACTGGACCATTATTAAACCGATTATTATTATTATTATTATTATTATTATTATTATTATTATTATTATTATTATTATCATCATCATCATCATCATCACTTCCATCCACTTCCAAAATACAGCTGCTCATCCCTGTATCCTTATTGTTATTTGTAGCATTGGAGGATACAGTAGAGAGAGCAAGGAATTCCAGTCTTACATTCCATACATGCGCTTATATTTTCCAGGCGATGTTACTTAACTAAACACTATTGATCTATATTTCTTGATTTTTTATATTTTCAATTTTTTTGATCTTGCGTGGTATATATATATGGAAAATTGATGATGGTTGATGGTGTTGTATATTCCCAGTTGTAGTGTTATAAAAACCAACTTCAGTAAAGCTTGAGATTCACATTCATTATAACACGTTGTATATACATGTAAAGATTATCAGATGTAGAAAAAAACTGTAACTTTTCATACAAATTACTGAGAAGATGTACATAGACTGATTTTTGGAGTTTGGTTAAAAATTGTTTCTTAAGAGTCATTATGGAATATTATAATCTGGTATGAGTGAAATTATGTGTAAATATTTATATAACTATTGAATGCTATTTGATTACAGTAGCATGTCATTTTTTATGGACATTTTTCTTATATACATACAAGGCATTATAGTATATGTAGATTTATCAAAGCATATTGTGTTCGTGTCTTCATATTCATTATCTGTGAGGTATGATCAAAATATAGGATTTGTTTTGTTACTCTTCCAATATAAAGCTGGATTTGTAATTACATAGCTTTATTGTATTAGTTTTTAAGTATTGTTATATATAATAGTGTAAGGAAAATGTTTAAATTTATATATTATAAAAGTACATTCGTTTTTTTTATAATTCTCATTCACCAGTAACACTTTCCTTGATTAGATCATTATTTTCCAAACTCTCACATCACGATTAAAAACCTTAATTTACATATATCTTGACAACCTGAACGAGTGTGAGTTTTTATTATAATAATTAATTTCGGTGTTGTCTTGTAATTAATGTTTTGCATTTAATGGCTGGGTTTATTATTTATCATAACTTTCAAATAACTACCCTATTTGACACATTTAACAAGATTAATTACTTTCATTGGTGTCATATAAACATTATCATTATTATGGTTACTATATTTTTCAAGTATTTCGGAACAGTGGTATGCAAGCATGGAGAGATGGAAGGAAAAACAAAAGAGAGGGGAGAGTAGCACATAATCCTTCAAGAAACAGTTAAATGTGCGTTCTGAAACCATTGCTACACGAGCCTCCAGTACCACGCACACAGACCACATTCCAGGAGTGCTGTGTCAATACCCATTACTGATCACCTAAACTACACTCAAATAATGGACAGGTGTGGAAGCGGTGGACTAACAAGTTTATCCTGGTGGTCATCCTAAACTCACAAGTAAGTTGTCATAGTATCACTCGCAAGGGTTATGAGAGGAAGAAATGTATCCATGGAGGTGAAATATTTTAAGAAAGATGTTCTCCTGCCAACATTCACGTATGGATGAGAGACTTGTAGTACATAGAATAGTTCACAGTAGTCAAAAGTGTGTGGTGTGGAAATAAGTTATCTGAGACGAGCGTGTGGCCTGACAAGATGAGAGGCTGAGAGCAATGAAAGTGTGTATGGAAGATATAAAATAGAACTTTACGTAAATGGAGTGAAGATTTCGGTAGTGGAATGTAGATAAGAATACTTTAAGGTGGTTTAGTTATCTTGAAAGGAAGAATAGTAATGAGGTTGTGAAGAAGAAAGCCTAATGTAAATGAAGATAAATGTTGGGTAATGGAATGGGTTAAAAAGAATACTTTGAGGTGGTTTGGTCGTCTTGAGAGAATAAGTAAGAGTCTGTGAAGAAAATGTGAGTGGAATTGAGGTAATTCTTCAGAGGTCAAAGTGGGAGGAGCTTAAGAGAGAGAGAGAGAGAGAGAGTATTCATCTTGAAAAGGACGCATCTTTTCTCACAATTCCTCAAATAACATGTCAAGTAAGTACATTTAAACACTATAATAAAACTATATTCGAACACATTGAAGTCCTTCTGTGGAAACTTAAATAATACATTTACTTTATCATATTACTTGATCATTTTACATCAGTCAAAAAATTGGTTATATGCTCTACCGTATTTGTATTGAATATATTACATCCATTTCTTCATATTATATTAAAATTAATGAAGGCTAAATTGTGTGATAATATTCAGTGTATTTTAATGGGTAATTATATCGCTTTATCAATGTTATATAGAAATGTGACAAGTACTTATATTCCACACCGCGCGGCATCTTCTCTCATCCCTTATATTATATCCTAACCTAACAAACGTGTATATAATATATGAAATTCATACGAAAAATCATCAAATATCGATTAAAGGAATGGAAATAAGAACATCCAATAGACATAAACGTTAAAACCAACATAATATCGATGGAGAGTTTCGGAATCATGTACACTAAGTAAAGAATCCAACCCTATGAAAATTAAACAGGAATAAATAAGGGATCTAATACTCTGTAAACGCTAGGGATACAATAGTGTTGTATCCTATTTAAGGCTGACATTTAAGTCCTTATACCAACACCCAAACATCTTGACATGGATTTAACTGTGTGAACTTATTTACAGTTTTTACGGGAATGTTGTAGTCATGTCGAGCTTAAAGTTAGGTAAGTGAGAGAGTAAAGGTGTGGGTGGGCGTGGGTCAAGTGGAGGTGGGTTTAAATGGGCGTGGGTGGGTTTAAGTGGGCGTGTTATGTATTAGGTGATTGTGTATTGTTTTTGTGACACTGTGCTGGTGATTCATTGTGCTTGTTTTGTTTTGTTTTGTTTGGGAAAGTGTGTTTGTATGCGTTTGTATTTGTGTGCGTGTGTGTGTGTGCGATATATTACGTGTGTGTGTGACTCATTATTTGTACGTGTTTGTCGTGTGTGTGTGTGTGTGTGTGTGTGTGTGTTTGTTTGTCTATGTGTCTGTCTGATGTCTGTGTTCTATCTGTCCATTATTCAATCTAAGTTCGTTGCATCTCGTCTTTTTGTTAATGAATTTTCTCTTATTTTCTCTAAACACGTCTTCTGCCAGTATTATATTTCACTTATCCATCGTCCTGTCTATCTGTCTGTCCGCGTCTGTCTGTCTGTCTATCGATGTATGACTGTGTGTTCGTCCGTCTGTCTGCGTGTCTGTCTGTCTATGTATGTCTGTCTGTCTACGATTGAATGGAAAGCTAAATATCCTCAAATCTTTCTTTAATATTTACTTACATAATATCTTCATGTGTCCTTTTGAATAGTTTTTTTCGATATTATATTTCCATTACCTTAAAAAAAAAAAAACTTAAAAAAACTATATAAAAAACAGATTAAAGAAAGATGTTGGAAATTATAGGTGTGTGTGTGTGTGTGTGTGTGTGTGTGTGTGTGTGTGTGTGTGTACTTTCTCTTATCAATTCTTACTTTTCCTCATCTTATATATAATTAGTCTTATAGTAAGTTTGAGCATTAATGAAGATGAGATTAAATCCTTCTTCTAGGTCTCTCCTTCCCTTCCTCTTTCTTTCCTTCTATTCTATGTGTTATGTAGGAAGGAAGGTGACGATGGTGGTGAAGATGATGGTGGTGATGATGATGATGATGGTGATGATGATGGTGATGATGATGGTGATGATAATGGTGATGATAGTGATGATGATGATAGTGACGATGATGGTGTATAAATGAAGGGAGTTGATGCTGTGATGCAAGTGTTTGTTTGTTTGTTTGTATAATGTCTATACATCATACATCATACTTTTAATAATGATAATAATATGATGTTTGATGTCATTGAGTTGATGCTGAAATCTGAAAGTATGAATTTTTAAACATTTATATTATTTTTTTTGTGCATTTATATATATTTGTATTGTTTTTGTTTTTGATATAACAGAGAAATGATATAGTTAATGTTGAAGGTCATGGTGTGAGTGTTGTGTTTGTGGTTATTGGTGGTAAGGAGTAGTAGGTTTTGTGTTAGGAATGCTTGTTAGGCTATGTTAGGGATGCTTGATAGGTTAGCTTGTGTTAGGGATGTTTGTTAGGTTAGGTTGTGTTAGGCTTGTAAACAGTCTTCCTTTGTGGTGGTCTCGCTGGCCCGGCTGTCAGGTGGATCCAACAAAGCCTCCACGTGTTACTGGTGTACCAACTCACACACCAGACAAAGAGTGTAGTGGTAGTATTAACACTTAACACCAGTACGTGACAAGGACAATGATGTACTTGGTGGGGCAGCACCAGGCAAGGCAAGGGAAGGCCGTGGCTCTTAGTACTAGGAGGTGTAACAGTAGTGTTCGTAATGGGGGAGTTATGGGTCCACGCAGCATCATGGGTTGACTTTGAGGTAATGTGACATACAATAATGATACTGTAATGATGGCCTCAGGCTCAGACTGAGGCTTGTGGCAAGATAAGGTTGACTCATAGTTGTGTGTGTTCAGTGAGGTGAGGCTTAGGGTGTACTTATCTCACTCTTATGATCATCTATATCAGGGTGTGATGTGGTGGTTGTGGTGCGTCACTACTCTGCTGATACAGGGCAGGGCAGGGAAGGACAGAACAGGGTAGGGCAGGGCAGGACAGGGTAGGGCAGGACAGGACAGGACAGGGCAGGGCAGGGCAGGGCAGGGCAGGGCAGGGCAGGGCAGGGCAGGGCAGAACAGAACAGAACAGGGTAGGGCAGGGCAGGGCAGGGCAGGGCAGAGCAGAATTGGGCAGGACAGGGCAGAACAGGGCAGGGCAGGAACGGGCAGGACAGGGTAGGGCAGGGCAGGGCAGGGCAGGGCAGGGTAAGGCAGAGCAGGGCAGGGCAGGAACGGGCTGGCAGCAGACATGTTACAAATGTCTTTATAAGGTGTCCTTAAGCACCAGTGTTGGAAGGATGGTGATGCAACATTCACATAGGCTGTTGTTACTTGTGTTGAAATCGTGTTACTCGTGTTGAGATAGTGTTGAGGTGACAAGGTGTGTTACCAGTGTGAGTCACCTGCCTGCTGGATGCTGGATGCATCCAGTGCGGTGTTACTACAGCAAACAAAGGCCACTTAGTGATTACTGGTAACACTGCCTAACACAACAGCCCTGAGCCCATCACCTAGGACTAGGACATGGCACGGAGCCTCAGTAACACACTTTACCTACAGGTGGTGCACACAACATAGTGTTACATGGGCGTACAGCACAGTGTTATTGTGTACACTTTGTATGAGTGTGTTAAACTTACCCTCAGGTGACTGTATATAAAACAGTAAGATGTGTTCATACCAAGTATAACACACTGTGTTAACACCAAGTGGCTGTGACTCTTGTTATACATAGTTACTACTGTCACAATGGCTCCACTTACACCCAACTCAACCATCACAAGAATAACTCACAAACAATAGTTATACCTTGTAATAACAGCCACGGTCCAACCCAACCTTGTTGAAAGTATATGGTTGTAGTTATAGTAGTGGTGTGTGTGTTGTGTGTTGGGTCAGGTTGAGGACAGCCAGGTGCGTACACTACCCTTCATCATGGGAACATTTAGTGCAATAAATCTAACTTTCAAATAGATGTTTATATATATAGGAAGTATACTATTATAATAAGTAATTAGGGAAAAGTAATTGCTTGGGATCCTCAACAGATAAAAAAAAGTATTGTTTTCAGCAATTATACCTTGCAATTAGACAGTCTTGGAAGCGTTATGTACTTGTTTGTGTCAGAAACTGTATTAGGTTGTGTTGAAGAAAAAAATTGTACTCCTGATCCACCCAATTTGATGTTGTAATAATTGTAGTTTCCAAATAGGTAGTCTTGGAACCGTTATGTACTTCTTTGTGTTGGAAACTGTATTAGATTGTTTTTAAAAATTTGTTCCCCTCACCCAATTTGATGTTGTAATAATTATAGTTTCCAATTAGGTAGAGTCTGTATCTGAAGCTTGAGCCCTATAACCGGCCGGCCCCCAAGTGTCAAAAGGCAAACAGACGCAGCCACGCGCACAATGAGTTTACTTTATTAGTGCCGACAGAACAGAACACAGAACGGTGCCAACGCGACATGCATCAGCAAAACAATTTTCAAGGTAGCAGTATAAATATAGACGTGAACCTCACCTGTCCACTCACTACCAGCATGAAAGTGTTACGCTTCAATAGTGCACACTAATATCACACTAATTATGTACAAGGCGGCACGGTACATCTGGCGGGTGGTTGTTTTTACCACTCTTGTTTTAAGGTTGATTTCCGGGTGGTGTTGGGTGGCTGTGGTCGGGTGGTCTCGGGTGGCTTGGGGTTATCACTCTCACTGCATAATTGGTGAAGGTTTTTTTAACATTCACTTATAAGCCACAAATAATGCACCTTTTTTTATATATCCTTCACATATATATAAAGGACTTGCTTCTTTAATCACTTTTTTTTTTATATATATGTATATTTCTCACTTTTTTTATGCTCTTGGCTTTTTTTAACTTATTAACTGGGATGTATTTTTTGGTATATTCATGTATTTGTGTCATTTTTTTTTTTTTAAACTGTGGTCACTATACAAATCAGTTTATTATTATTATTATTATGAAAAGAATACATAGTTATACATTATGTATACGTCTCCCAGTTGACAACTTCCCTTATTCAAATGGTGCTGTACATGTATACAAGGGAGTAAGTAATGCATAGTAACAATTGACCCCAAGATTGTGACCCAATGCTGACCTCACCTAACTGACCTAACTTAATAAAGGGTTGGTGTCTCCGCCCCGCCCCGCCCCGCCCCGCCCCGCTTCCACTCTCTCTCTCTCTGTCTCTGTGGTGTTGCAGAAGCACATTGCACATTGTCTAACATAATTCATGCTCGTGTGTGTGTGTGTGTGTGTGTGTGTGTGCTACAGGATATTGACTCACTCCCTAATATCCTGTATGTTTCAAGTAGAGGAAAGTGTTAGAAAAATGTAAATTGTCCCATTAGAGAAAATAATAATAATAATAATAATAATAATAATAATAATGATAATAATAATAATGATAATGATGATAATAATAGTAAATGTTTTCCCTTCCCTTCCATTCCAATCTGGTTTAGTTTAGTTGTTTTGATGGTTGTATTTGGTGTGTGTGTATCTGTACAGTGACCACACACACACACACACACACACACACACACACACACACACACACACACACACACACACACACACACACACACACAAGGGGCTGCATGTATATGTCTTACCTTCCCCCCCTGTTATTAACCTATCTTTTCACGCCCCTCCCTCTCCGCCCACATCCCGCCCTTTTTTTTTTTTTTAAACCTACTGTTCATTCTAT